>PVKA01003457.1:16119-46005 GCA_004027165.1 Ctenomys sociabilis
AAAAAAAAAAAAAAAAAAAAAAAAAAAAAAAAAAAAAAAAAGCTAGCAGAGTTAAAAGGATACAAAACATTAATTACTAACTTAGAAAAAGAATTACAGCCCATCAAAAGATTCCAACTAGAAATTCAGAATAAAAAGATTAAAAATTCTATTGAAAAACGTCCAGCAGAAGTGCCCAAGGTGAAGACAGAATGTCAGAACTAGAATGAGAGAGAGGTCTGATGCCAGAAAATAATCATTTAGAGATATCCTCAAAACAAGAGACTATAAAAAATGGATCCAGGGGCCAGGAAGATAGTTCAGTAGAATAAGCTTTCCTGGCAAATGGAAGGTCCTGAGTTCAATCCCTGGTTCTGGAAAAAAAAAAAAAAAAATGGATCCAACAGCTCTGAAATAGCACAAAGACTAAGGTTAATAGGAATTAGTAAAAACTTGCTGCCGGGCGTGGTGGCGCATGCCTGTAATCCCAGCACTCGGGAGGCTGAGGCAGGAGAATTGTTGTGAGTTCGAGACCAGCCTGAGCTACAAAGTGAGCTTAAAGCCAGCCTGAACTTGGGGCTGGGGAGATGGCTCAGTGGAATAAGTGCTTCCCTGACAAGCACAAGGGCCTGAGTTCAATCCCCAGTTCTGCCAAAAAGAAAAAATAATAATAAAAAAAAAAATAAAGTTAATCTGAGTTTCTGGTCTTTTAGCTGGGCGTGGTGGCGCATGCCTGTAATCCCAGCACTAGGGAGGCTGAGGCAGGAGGATTGTTGGTGAGTTCGAGACCAGCCTGAGCTACAAAGTGAGCTTAAGGCCAGCCTGAACTGCAGTGAGACCCTGTCTCGAAAAGACCAAAAAAAAAAAAAAAAAAAAAAAAAAAAAAAACTAAAAAACGAGACCCTGCCCCAAAAAGAAAAAAAAAAAAAAAAAAAAAAAAAAAAAAAAAAAAAAAAAAAAAAAAAAAAAAAAAAAAAAAAAAAAAAAAAAAAAAAAAAAAAAAAAAAAACTTGCTGGACATGGTAGTGCACACCTGTACTTGGGAGACTGAATCACAAAAATTGCCATAAATTGAAGGCTATCCTGAGCTACAGAGTAAGCTCAATACAAACCTGAACTACAATGCAAGACCCTGTCAAGAAAACAACATCAGCAAAAACTCAGAAGACAACACAAATTGCATATAATTTATTTATTGTACTAGTAACAGGAAACTTTCCTAATATTGGAAAAGAATTTAATATACATATATCTGGAATAAAAAAAACCCAAATAGCCACCATCAGACAAGAAACTCTCCACAATCCATCAGAGCGAAAATTCCAGAAGTCCAGCCCAAGCACAGACTCTTAAAATCAGTTAGAGAAAAGCAACAAATCACTTATGACAAATTACATTTGAGGGGCTGGGGAGATGGCTTAGTGGAAAAGTGCTTCCCTGGCAACCTGAGTTCAATCCCAGGTTCCACAAAAAAAAAAAAAAAAACTAAATTAGAATTAACATGACCCTTAAAGGCCAAGAAAACCTGTAGCGAAATGTTTTAAACCCTTCAAAAAAAAAAAAAAAAATTTCTAACCCAGTTTGATATATCCTGCAAAGCTGTCTTTCAAAATTAAAGAAATATAAAATATTTTCATGACAAATTGTATCTAAGAAAATATGTAACTACTAAAACCAGCAGTCCAAAAGTTCTCAAGGATATTCTAGAGATTCTGAAGCTAACAATGACAAGAGGCCTAGAGAAACTAAGGAGAAGGGAAAAGATAAGGAATCCCAACAGGAAAATTAGACAATGACAGGAAGAAGTCAACACTCGTCAATAATGACTCTCAATGTGAGTGATCTCAATTCTCCAATTAAAAGACAAAAAAATAAAAGACACAGACTGGGAGAATTAACCAAGAAACAAAACCCAGGGTATGATGGACAAAAGAAACATAATTAACCTAAAATAGAAACTCTGGGCCAGCCTGATAGCTCAGCAGACTAAAGTGCCTGCTTAGGCAAGGCACAGCAGCCTGGGTTCGGTTCCCTGTGTGCTATGTCAGCCCCGCAACCCCCTCTGGGTGCGCTGAGACAGCAATTGAGACTGGGTGTGGTGGCAGCACCTTGTAATCCCAGTACTTGGGAGGCTGAACACTGGAGAATCACTATGAATCCGATCTACATAGTGAGACCCTATAGACCCCACAGACCTTGTCCTAATTATGGGGAAAAAAAAAAAACTCACAGACTAAAAACAAAAAAGAAAGGATAGAAAACAATATTCCATACAATAGGAACCTGAAAAAAAGCAGGAATATCTATCCTACAGTCAAAGAAGGCAGATTTCAAGTCAAAAACTGAGCAAAAGAGCCAAAGGTCACCACACAATGGTTAAGAAAACAATCCAATGGGAAAAGACCATTACAAACGTATATGCACCCAACAGTGGCACACCCAACTTTATAAAATAAATATCATTCGACATAAAAGATCTAACATATATAAACACAATTATAGTAAGGAACCTCAATAGCCCCCTCTCACAAACAGATCAACAAGACAAAATCAACAACAACAACAAAAAAAAAAACGTGGGGCTGGGGAGATGGCTCAGTGGAATAAGCACTTCCCTGGCAAGTGCAAGGGCCTGAGTTCAATCCCCGGTTCCGCTACAAAAAGAAAAAAAGTAATCTCAACAACAAAAAATCAGACTTGAATAAACTTTCAAACAAATGGATTTAACAAATATCTACAGAGTATTCCACCCAACAAAACATACATTCTTCTCAGTAGCACATGGCACTTTCTCCAAAATAGATGATACACAAAAACAAGCTTAAGTAAATGTAAAAGAACTGAAATTATACCAAGAATATTATACCACAGCAGAATGAAACTAGAAATGAATGACAAAAGAAAATGTAGAAACTATACAAATACACAGAAACTAAACAACACACTCAGATAAATAAAAAACAAAAGAAATCAAGGAAGATATCAGACAGTTTCTAGAGCTAATTGATAATGCCAGTACAACATACTGAAAGTTATGGGACACATAAAAGCAATTCTAAGAGAGAAGTTTACAAGCATGAATGCCCACACATCACAAAAATAAGAGTGAACTCAAATAAGTAACTAACAATATACCTTCAAAGTCATACAAAAACAAGAACAATCCAAAGCCAAAGCTAATACAAGCAAAGCAATTATAAAGATCAGAGTGGTAATCAATAAAATTAAGACCAAAAAAGCAATACAACCAGAGTTTTTCAAAAGAATAAACAAATCCTCAGCCAATCTACCCAAGGAAAGGAAAGACCTAAATCAATGCAATTCGAAGGGAAAACATGAAATCACAATGGATACTTCCAGAACAACTACTCTACAAAACCTATATGCCAATAAATTATATTCTGAAGACATGGATTCCTAGATAAATATGAATTACCAAAAATATATAAAACCCTGAATAATAGGCAATGAAACTAAACTAATAGTAAAAACTTGCCAACTAAGAAAAAAGTCCAAGCCAGGCGTGGTGGTGCAGGCGTGTAATCCCAGCACTCGGGAGGCTGAGGCAGGAGATTGTTGTGAGTTCGAGACCAGCCTGAGCTTCAAAGTGAGCTTAAGGCCAGCCTGAACTGCACAGTGAGACCCTATCTCAAAAAGACAAAAAAAAAAAAAAAAAAAAAAAAAAAAAGTCCAGGTCTGTATGCATTCACTGCTGAATTCTACAAAAACTTTAAGGAAGATCTAACACCAATTCTCCTCAAACTCTTTAACACATTTCCAATGGCATGTCTGTCCCATCAGGCAGCTTGTATCACCAGTGGTACAAATGGACCTAATCATTTTTTCTACCTTTTTACCAATAAATTTTATCAATTTTACTGATAAAAAGCTGCCCAATTAACTAACAAAATTAATAAAAAGTGCCTGGTAGGACAGACATAAACAAAAGCAAAAACAAAAATCACATCATCTCAATAGATGTAGCAAAAGCCATTGACATCCTTTCATGATAAAAAAAAAAAAAAAAAACTGAAGAAAATAGGTATAGAAAAATCTTATCTCAACTTGATAAAAACTACTTATGACAAACTTACTCCAAACATATTAAATGGGAAAAAGAACTGAACATTTTTTTCTCTAAAAAACAGAAAAAAAGACAAAGATGGACACTATTCCAACTACCCTATTCAATATCGTACTCAAAACAATAGCAAAAGCAATTAGGCAAGAAAAATAAAACGAGTATATACAGGAAAGGAAAAAGTTAAATTATCATTACTTGCAGGTGACATGATCCTCTATACAAAAAAGCCCCAAGAAGTCCACCAAAAGATCCTCATACTATATTCAGTAATACAGTAGGATATAGAAACAACACGCAAAAATTAACACCCTTCTTGTATACTAATAATAAGCCTACTGGGGGAAAAATTCAAAATAGCACCAATAGAAATTAAATAGGGGGCCAGGGAGATGGCTCAGTGGAATAAGTGCTTCCCTGTCAAGCGTAAGGGTCTCAGTTCAAACCCTGGTTCCACAAAAAAAAAGTAAATAAATACATAGGGAGCTTGCTTCAGCAGCACATACACTACAATTGGAGCATCACACAGCCAAGATTAGCATGGCCCATGCACAATCCTAACATGCAAATTCATGAAGTGCTCCACAGTATTTTTACTAAGTATTTTTCCTTTGGTTTTTAGTATACAAAATAAAGTTAAAGTTTAAAAAAGAAAAAAAAAATAGGAATTAACCTAAGGAAATGAAAGACTACTACAATGAAAGCTACAGCTCTCTGAAAAAAGAAACCAAAAAGGACATCCATCAGAAAACGGAAAGATACCCTGTTTCTGGATATAAGCCAAAATAAGATAACAAATTAAAAAGCTTCTGTGAAACAAAAGAAAACAATAGAGTGAAAAGACAACTTATAGAATGAGAAATAAATCACCAGCCATTCCTCACACAGAGGACTAATAACCTAGACTATATAAAGGATTAAAAAAAAATAAGAAGAAGAATCCTCAAAATAAAAGACCCAATCAAAAACTAGACAAGTGGCAGCCAACAACGGTGCCACAGTTAGGTGCAGGCGGCTTCTGTAGGTGCTGGCATGCTGAGTGGCAGGCAGGTAGACCAATGACAGCAGCAGAGAGTCTGCCTCTCTATGATGACCCCATGGACAGGAGAGTGGGGCACACACATTCCTTATATCATCAGCAAGATTAACCTCATCTGTAAGGCAGAGATCTGCTATGAGGACATCTACACCACTGACACTGAGAACCCCACCACAGCCCCCACCAAAGTTCAATCCTTTGGTACAAAAGACAGGCCAACAGATCATCCAATACCACTTCAAGATGGAAGTCTTTGGAATATGACAGATAGATAGATAGATAGACAGACATACAGAGAGACAGACAGACAGATGAGACAGATGTGTGTATGTATGTGTGTATATGTATGCATATATATATATATATATATATATTTTTTTTTTTTTTTTAATGTATTTGGTACAGGGTCTCACTACACAGCTCAGACTCATAGTGACCTGCCTATTTTTAGCCTCCCCAGCACTGGGATTATAGGCATGCACCACCATTCCCAGTCCTGGCAGCCAGTCCAGTACGCCTGAGGGTGGAGATGACACAGGATATGGTGCTGAGGATTGAACCCCTCTTCTTGCACTTACCTAAGCAGGCGCTTAGTCCACTGAGCTACTTCGCTGGCCCTCAATGCACTATATTCTGTGGGAGTGATATTAAAGATCCCACTATTTGTGAGCTGCCAAAATCTAGTGTTCTTTGTCTCAGCACCCAGTTATTGTTCAGTCTTCATTAGGTTCACTACTTCTTCATTCCAGTCAGTGGGTTCCTAAGGACCTTTTGGCAGGATGCCAACATAACCAGTTCAGTATAAACTCTTTGGTTGCACAGAAGTTTTGATGGATGGAAGCTCCTTGGCATCCTTTGGATCAAAAACACCAAACAGCAGTACCTTATCCCAAAGCAATGCAGTTGGATCTGCCTTCTCAAGGTCATCCAAGCCCTCAGTTAGAACCTTTGCAGAAAACTTCCAACATGGAGCAAGCAGTACAGACTGCCTTGGCCCACTTACCTGCTCCAGCACCTGCTGGGAGGAGGAGCCCTCCTGTATCAACCAAGCCTTTGCCATCTACCAGTAAAAAAGCAACAGAGAATCAAGAGCACAGGCAAGCTGAACTACACAAAGTTTCAAGGCCAGAAAATGAGCTTCCCAAAAATTATAACAAGAGACAAATAGTTCAAAGTGCTCCTTCAACCCAAGGAGAGGGTGTGGAGGGCATGAATGGCCTGAGAAATGGTCCAATGAAATTTGAGAAAGACTTCTGACTTTGCACAATTAAAGAGAAGACTGACAGAGAATTTCAAAGCAAACTTAAAAGAAGAGAAACTTAAGACACAAGAAAAACCCACAAATGGTGAAGATATGAGAGACTATGGAGTTCATACCCAAAACAGTGAAGGAAATACTGATGAAGAAAACCCACTTGGACCTAATTGCTACTATGATGAAACTAAATACTTCTTTGATAATATTTCTTGTGATGATAATAAAGAACAGAGACCAACCTGGGCTGAAGAAAGGTGATTAAATGCTGAAACTTTCAGAATTCCACTCCATCCAAACCATGGCCATAGAGGATGGCCAGAGGGTACAGAGGAGACAGAGAGTACAGAAGAGGTCTTGATTTCCACAGTGGCACAGGATGTGGTAGTAGCAGAGGTAGTACCTTTACTACTCCTCAGGGACTTCATGGTAGTTTCTGAGGAAGTCATGGAGGAAAGGACTTTGCAGATTTTGAATATAGGAAAGACAACATAGTTGCTGCATAGTCTTCAAACAAGTCTTTGAAAATGGATAAATTTATAGCTCTTCATGGTTCTGAAAATTGGCTTCAATCTTTGTGAAGAATGAAAAGTGAATTTGCTGTATATTTGTTACCAACACTGGGTTTTATTTTTCCAATTAATTTCAAAGATACAACTAAGTTACTTTTGCAGGGAGGAAAGGTCATCTATAGAAATGAGCATTAAATGTATTTGGAGTAGCAAAAGGTTAAGTAATTTCTTATATGTAGTTAAACTAAAGCAATAATTCAGTAAAACTTACAAGTATTTTTCATCAGTGAGAGGGTTTTTAATCACTAAACTATATTTGGCAATTATTGTAAAATTACCTGCAGGTAGGACCCTGATATTGTGTGTGTACGTGTGTGTGTGTGTGTGTATACGTGTGCATGCGCACACGCTCCTGTGTCTGTATGTGAGTGTGTGTGTCTTTCTCTTTTTTTTGGAAATCCTACGTGAGGTAGCTTATTTCATCAATTAGGGAGCTGGATGGTAGAGAATTTTGTCAATCACCTATATACACACAGTAAATACTATTTGTTAGGCAAAAGTAACTTTTTATATAGTTGTAAAATTCCATTATATTCCATTGCCAAAGAAGCATTAAGAACTTTGTATAGCTGTATAAAAAGCAGCTAAATTTTTAAAGAATAAACATTTTAAAGTAAAAAGAAAACACAAGCAAGCAAAACAAACTATTCATAATAGAAGTACACATGGTCGATAAATTTATGAAAAAATGCTTAACACCACTGGCCATCAGAGAAATGCAAATGAAAACAGCACTGAGATTTCATCTTACCCCAGGGGGTATGAATGGCCATCATCAAGAAATCAGTGACACATCCTGAAAAGGATGTGAAGGGAGCAACAACAATAAAAAACCCTTTTATACTGTTAGTGGAAATGCAAACCGACACAACCACTACAGAAATCAATGTGGAAAGGCCTCAAAGAGTGAAAACTAGAAACGCCATTTGACCAGAAATGCCATTCCCCCTACAGTTATCTTCCCAAGCATTAAAGACATATTACAGTGACACAATACACATATTCCTACATTTTTATTTTTTATTTTTTGGCAGAACCAGGGATTGAACTCAAGTCCCTTGTGCTTGCCAGACAAGCGCTTATTCCTCTGAGCTATCTCCCTGGGCCCCATATTCCCACATTTATAGCAGCACAACTCTTGAAATCAACTTGTATGCCCAGAAACAGATGAATGGATAAAGAAAATGGGGTATTTACACACATGAGGAGTACCAGTGTTGTAAAGAAGGATAAATTTTAGTCATGTGTAGGAAAATGGATGCATCTTCAATTACAATGTTAAGTGAACTATATCAGACACACAGGCTTAAATGTCATATGGTTTACCTGATACAATAAATCCAAAGTATGTATAAATTTAAAGGGCTGGCAAGATAGCTCAATGGACTAAGCACCTGCTTAGGCAAGCTCAGGGCCTTACATTTGATCCCTGGCATCACATATTGGCCCTGCCCCTGGGCATGCTGAGCTAGCCACCAAGTCCAGGTTTGGTGGCTCATGCCTATAATCCCAGTGCAGGGAGGCTAAAAACAGGAGAATCACTGCAAATCTGAATTGTGCAGTGAGATCCTATACCAAATACATTATAATTAATTAATTAGTGTAAAATCAAAATAAAAGATACATACTAGAAAAAAAAATAAAAAATAAAAAATAAAGATACATACTAGGAAACAAAGACAGATCTTTGTAAAGAGCAGGGCAACCAAGAAATGAGGGAAATACAGTGTGGAGGGGAAGGGTATAAAAAGTGAAATACATGTACTAACTTCACAGGAGGAATGTAAGTATTATGTACCACAAACATGTACTAGTAAATAAACGATAACACAGGACAAAAGCTTCGAGTCAAATGCACACACAGACATTCACTGTATATACCTCCATTTAATTTATATGTATTTTCCAGGTACTGGTCTCAGTACCAGGGATGTGTGATGATTAAAAAGCAGACACAAAGGCGGGCCAAATAGTTCAGCAGATTAAAGCACCTGAAAGCAGGTACAGGGGCCCGAGATTCAATCCTTGGTCCTGCCATGCTGGCCCTCCCCCAGCCCATGCGAAGACTGAGTGTGGTGGCGCACACCTATAATGTGATTAAGGAGTGCTTAATCTAACCTAGTAGAGTCCAGAAAATATACTCTACAGAAGCTCTGGGTCTGCGAGGACAAGCAGAGATTTCGTAAAGCATTCCCATAAGTGTCACCTTAGAAGCCCCTGGAAAGATGCAAGAAAACAAAAAGCTATCAAATACTCTTCCTTTTGAAGTACTTACATATGACTAGTAAGTTGGAATGATAAAAACAGTATAAACACATAAGAAAACCGTGACTGGACAGGTATTACCACAAAGAATAAAGCTTTATCTAGGGGCCAGGGAGACAGCTCAGTAGAATAATCACCTGCCTGGAAAGTAGAGTCCTGAGTTCAATCCCCAGTACTGCAAAATAAATAAATAAAGATTTATCAAGAAGTATGATGATTCGTTTTTTGAAAAAAAAACTGAAAATGAGGCAATTTAAATGTCATTTCAACAAGTAAGTCTGTGTTCTATCAAGGGTATCCATGTATACATTAATCCATTTTGAACTAGGATTAAAACTATTTAACCACTTATCAATTCAATTATTCAAATACAGGATAACCAAAAACTGCATTTTTTTTCATCACTTCTTTTTTTTATGTATTTAGCAGAGGGTCTACAGGGCCTCACCACACAGATCGGACTTGTAGTGATTCTCCTGTTTTCAGCCTCCCAAGTGCTGGGATTACAGGTGTGCACCACCACAACCAGTCTCAGTTGCCCTCTCAGTGCATCCCAGGGGTGGTATCTACCTAAGCAGGAGTTTTAATCTGCTGAGAGATATGCCAGGCCCTTCCATCACTTCTTAAAACAGGAAATATTTTCTTAAAAATTTAAAGATATACTCAATACAAAAATGGACTAGTTAAAATGACCCCCACCAAAGCAACACTTGGGATAATCACACTCAGGTTCCTGAGCAATATGAATGGTGCAAAAGGGCAAAGATGCCATGAAAAACTCATTACCAGGGGCCAGGGAGATGGCTCAGTGGAATAAGCGCTTCCCTGACAAGCACAAGGGTCTGAGTTCAATCCCCAGTTCCACAAAAAAAAAAAAAAAAAAAAAAAAAAAAAAAAACCTCATTACCATAGCACTTTCTCAGGGCAGTCCACCTTGTGTCCCCCAGGGTATACTTTTATCTTTGCTTATTTTTGCACTCTTTTGCTCCCATGTTTACTGTAAAGAGCCAACTCCTTAAAACTTTAATTTTTCAAATAAACTTTGTCACTATCTTTGATTGTTTCATTCAATTCTTTATTTCAGATGTGAAGAAACAGGAAAATATTCCAAAGGTGGATGCACCCTAAAAGCTGGTGTAGTTTATTTGGCAAGTTACTTTTAAAAAGAGCTACCCAATTAGTTTCACTTCCAAAATGACTTTCCCTTTCCTCAGCAAAATCCATCCTGGGTACTAATTTTATGTTTCTTAGTTACAATCAAAATTAAAATTTCTAAGGGAAAAACAATTGGAAAGAAATGGGGTACAGAAAAGGGAAAGCAGTTTTCAAACATGTAGGATATCCTCAGGTATTTGTGACAACTCCAGGGAATTCTACAAAGGAAAAGGCTATCCCAGGAGCCAGTCACTAGCTGTCCCAAGAGCCAGTCATTGGGGAAGGCTATCCCAAGGGAAGACTCCCAGGGGAAGGCTGTCGCAGGAGCCAGTCATTGGAAAAACAGAGAACAGCACTAGGAGCCTTGCCAGCAGGAAAAGGTGCTAGCCCTTCAACCCCCTTCTATCAGCAGAACCTTAGTTTTAGGGATCAAAGATATCTCACTTCCTAGAAACATTTCATTTGATAAGTCTCATAGCCTTAAAAATATTTGAGAACCCAAGAGTCAGAACTGTCTAAAGTCAGAGGTCAATAACACAAGAATACTTTGAGTTCCACAGGAAAGTTTTGCTGGGGGCAAAACAAACACCAGCACTCAGGAGGAACATAAAGGAGAGACCTCAGCAGGGAGGCCTACTAGAGCACAGCCACATTGGACCGTAAACACTGAGGTGCCCTTGGGGCATCCAACAGGGAGAGGCCTAACAGGCACAAGATCCAGAATGTAAATGCAGCTCAGCAGAAAGATTGGGGATTGCACAGGAGCTACGTGAAATTTAAATGTAGTCTTTTTTTTTGGCTGGTTCAGCCCACCCTGAGGGTGGGGCTGGTGCAGCATGTGGTGCCAGGAATCCAACCATGGTCCTCTGAGCCTGCCTAAACTTGCCTAAGCAGATGCTTTTACACGACTGAGCTATCTCACTGGCCCTCTAAATGTAGTCTTCATTGAAGGAGATAAAGAGAAACTAAAGAAGGTCTGAAAAGGTCTCAGAAGCCAAAATGGTAGAGTCAGCCTGGAGACAAAGATGTCTAGAGTCATCAAGAACCACTTCAGAGAAGTCTGCATCCAGAAGAGAAAGGTACTGCTAGCTGTTGAGGGTGCTTTACAGGTTAGGGGACAGTAATAGAAGAATACTCTGAGTTCCACGGGACTGCTGCTAGGGGCACTCTGCTGTTTGTTTTTTCTTAAGAAACAGACAGCTGGGTGTGGTGGTGCACACCTGAAATCCCAGTCCTTTGGGAGGCTGAGGTAGGATTGCTGTAAATTCAAGACCTGCCTAGGCTACAGAATGAGTTCAAGTCCATATAGTAAGATCTGTCTCAAAAAAAAGTACTGGATAGTAACTTAAGGTACAATAAAAATCAGGTTTTGGGCCAGGGAGATGGCTCAGTAGAATAAGCACTTCTCTGGCAAGCTCAAGGGCCTGAGTTCAATCCCTGTTCCACCAAAAAAAAAACCTCTTTAGAGGACCAGAGAGATAACTTAGTAGAATAACCACTTGCCTGGTAAGTGCAAGGACCTGAGTTCAATCCCCATTACTGGAAAAAAAAAAAATCAGGTTTCATGACATTTACTATGGTTTCAAAAAGATAATTAAAGGCACCCTTATCATAAAAGGACAAAGATGATTTAAGAAAGGTTCCCTGGGTACCTGCTCTGCCTCAGCAACAAACAGCATTAAAAAAATTCATACCATGTTTACCATCCCAATACAGCCATTAAAATAACCGGGCCTGGCAGTGTATACCTATAATTCCAACTCCTGAGGCTAAACCAGGAGGATCACAGTTTAAGGCCAACCTAGGCATTCAATGAGATTCTATCATCCCAAAATTTAAAATGAAAGGGATGTAGTTCATCAGTGGAGCACTTGCCTATATATAACAACCTAGTACTGTAGCAACAACAAGAAACAATAAAGGAAAAAAAATCTTAGCTATTTTGAAAGTATGTAATTGTTCAATGAACCTTAATTCTGTAAATTATGCTTCCTTTCCAATTATGGCTAGACATTCATATTCCATAAGTACAAAAGTGATGCAAAATAACAAATCTAAAATGAAAAGCATTAATTATGTGGCATCATTATTACCTAGGCCATTAAGCACCTCTAAATACTTATTTTCTATTAATACAGAAATGAGAGGGAAAGGTGGCAAAGACCAATACACAGAACAGCTGGGGATGAAACACTGTCTAATCGTGCCTTTCACGTAGCTGAAGGCTTCTGTACAACTCTGAACACAAATTTTCTGGTTTACAGTTCTAGATAGCAACCTTGACTCAGGCCAACACTATGAACATGAATGATTGCACAGTAAAATACCATTCTAAGATCACAAAGCTCTGCCTCTACTCAAGGAGACCTTTGTTTTTAGGGTTTCCCTCACTTCCACCCTGTTGACATGTTCTGCATGTCTTTCATTCTAACAGCTGTGTCTGAACTACGTGTCAGGAAAAGGTAACTGGCTTTCACAGCTCTGTATAGCAGTCTTAGGCTCCTCCAAGAGAAGTAAAGAAGTCTTAATGCACATAATTCTGTAGCCTTGAAGTTACTCACTATAATATCTTTTTAAAAATGTATTTCCTGGGCTGGGGATATAGCCCAGTAGAATAAGCACTTGCCTAGCAAGCGCAAAGTCCTGAGTTCAATCTCCGGTTAAAAAAAAAAAAAAAATTGGGGTAGAGTGGTGATTGCTTGTAATCCCAGCATCTGAAAGGCTGAGGCAGGAGGATTATCATGAGTCTGAGGCTACCCTCAGCTGTACACTGAGTTCACAGCCAGCCTGAACTACATAGCAAGATGCTATTGTAAAACAAAAAGCATAGGGGCCGGGGAGAGATGGCGGCTTAGTGGAATAAGTACTTCCCTGGCAAGTGCAAGGGCCTGAGTTCAACTCCTGATACAAAGATATCAAGATATGCATATTTTAAAATGTTTAAAAGCAAAATAATTTTGTATTATCTACCATATTCTACACGCAGGGTTGGATAAGTGCATCTACGTGATCATTATCAATCATTCCAAGAGGGTTATTTATAAAAATATGAGTCAAATGAACCAAAATATATAAATCTCTAATTTATTCCAAATCACCCACTCAGGAGGCTTAATGCAGGAGGACTGCTGCAAGCTCAAGGCCATCCTGGGCTACACAGTGAATCAAAGACCAACCTGAAGCGCACAGAAAGACCTTGTGTAATGGTTAACGCACTGTGACAACTTGAGGGGTCAGAAGCTTGGCTGCAGGGACTCCATGCCCTAGGGCATGGAGGGCCCACCCCACGGTGGGTCAGCACTTAAAGGGCATGGAAAGGGGTTGAGGAATTCTTCTCAGCCGCACCACTTTCTGGAAGCTCTGTGCCACTTGGGAAGAGTGGACTGCTCTTCGTGGCCACACCCCTTTCTTGGAGAACCTTGATCCTTGGCCAAGCACTCTGGAAGAGCTCTGATCACAGCAGCAGCTGCCGCCACTTCACTGAAGGAGCTCCCATCTCCGCAGTCAGTGTGGAAGGTAGAGAGGCGCGACAGACCGCCACAGCTGCTGCTCATTCCTCTGCTCCTTGCTGTTTTCTGCCACCATGAACTGCTGCCTTCTACTGTGGACCCAGCAAGTATGGGCAGAAACCACAACCGAGCTAAATAAACCTTTCCTTCCTTAATTTGAGGTGTTGGGTATTTTGTCCCAGCAATGAGTAAAAAGAAACTGAGACACTCTGATTCCAAAAAAAAAAATAAATAAAAGAATCACTATATGCTATTCCTAACATGAATTTGATTTTTTTTTTATTTTTATTTTTAAGGAAGGGTCTACAAGGTGATCAGGGTCTCACAAGTAGAATGGACTCATAGTGATCCGCCTGTTTACAGCCTCCCAAGACCTGGGATTTCAGGTAGGCGCCACCACACCCAGTATCTATTCTTAACATAGAAAAAGCATGTTTTATAGGCACTTATTTCTGAGAAAGAATGCTGCCAAAAACTCAAAGAAAGAACTCTAGATGGGTAGCAAATTAATATGAAAATCTAGTCACAACATACAGACAGCCTTCATCATTGAGCAAGGACTCTATAGTAACCACTTTGAACAGTCTATAAAAAAAAACTCAAGGTATAAAAATAATTTGGGATTCAAAGTATTGGTTAGTTAACACTTAAAGTTGAACACCAGCAAAAAAAAAAAAAAATTCCTTTTTTCAGTTATTTTAATAACTACTAAGTTTCTCTGCCTATCTCATATTGTCATTCCAAATGTATGAACATTCTACACTTCTGGCTGCCACTAAATCACCTTCTGTCTCCTCTATCTTCAAATATCTCAGCCCAGAACTCAACTTTCTCCCCATACAACAGATACACTCAACTAACTACTCTATCCACACCAAACCGGCTTAGTAATTAACATTTCTTTGGACTAAATAAAAACATCAAAAAAGAAGCACTGTATACCATGTTAAAAATGCTGCCTTACTAAAGCTCCTCCTTAGGCAGAGCACAGCAGCCTGCGGGGACACCATGAGGCAGTTCTGAGAGGGGGATAGACTGGGTGTGGTGGTGCACCCCTATAATCCCATCATTTGGGAGGCTGAAAACAAGAGAATCACTACAACTCCCATCTACTAGTGAGACCCTGTAAACCCTGTCCTAAATACTGAAAGAAAAATGCTACCATACAGTGTCTCCCTGCACAATGAAGTGCCTGACCCACTGAAGTTATTCAATTATCGAACTACAAAGTGCCATAAGGAACATAACACAAAGATTTTTGTGGCTGGGTGTGGTAGCACACACCTGTAATGCCAGCACTCTGGAGGCTGAGGTTGAAAGTTTGAGACCAGTATGGCCTACAAAGTCAGCTCAAGGCCAGCCTGAACTGCACAGCAAGACCTTGTCTCAAACGCACAGACACAAGACTGTAGTGGGTTTTTTTCTTTTTGGTTGTTTTTTGGGGGAGGGTTGTTTTGTTTTTTGTTTGTTTGTTGCTTTTAAATAGTCATATGAACTCTGAACACAGATAGCTCAGTGGAGTAAACGCTTGCCTGACAAGTGCAAAGGCCTGAGTTCAATCCCCAGGTCTGCCAAAAATAAATAAATAAATTAAATAGTCATATGTGATCACCTAAAAACAAAGAGCCTAAGTTTTTAGAAACATCCTCTTAAAAGAGTGGAAAAATATACAATATTCAAGTGTCTGTGAATTCTAATAAAGGGTTTATGATCAAATGTATTAAAAGTTCTAGGTTGGGTGCAGTAACACACACCTATAATTCCAGTACTTGGGGGCCTGAAGCAGGGAGAATGCCTCAAACGCAAGGCCAACCTGCATTGCACAATGAATTCAAGACTAATCAGAACTACATAGCAAGACCCTGTCTCAAAGGGGGGGGGGGCAACCAGATAGCTCAGCAGGTTAAAGCATGATCCCTGGTGTGCCATGCCAGCCCCACACCTGGGGCATGCTGAGACAGTGACTGAGACTGGGTGGCATGCACCTGTAATCTCAGGGCTTGGGAGGCTGAAAGCAGGAGGATCACTGAGTCCATCTAGTAGTGAGATGCTATAGACCCTACACTAAATACATTAAAAAAAAAATTTTTTTAAAGCAAAAGAAAATTTCTGTGATGAAATCATGCAATTGTTCTATTAATAATGTTACTTACTCTCCTACCCACTTTTGAAAAGTTTAAACATAAATCTACAACAACCTGACCACAACCTTTTTAAGTCATTTTCCAGTGGGACTAATATCACTTGAAGAATGGTAGAATCCTATCAAAACTCCACTCCCTAAGGTCTAACAGCTCGAAATCTCCCAGGTAACCAAAATCCCCAGAAACTTCCGTCCAATTTAACAACTATGTATATAGAGAAATACTGTTTTCAAATACACAACACCCTAGTTAAGTAACATCCTTTTCACTGAAAGAAAAATAACAAAGCTGCACCACTGACTGATTACATATTCTTTTATTTTTACTTACATTATACAACAATATTATTAGCCAAATAATTCCCAGAAATCAATTTTAAGGCAGAATTTGTGGAGGGATTGTTTGTTCTAAGACAGTCTTACGTATCCTGGAACTTCAAAACCTCCAATCCTAGTGAATACAGAGATTAATGGCATGTACCATCATAACTGGCTAAAACAGAAATTTTTAATAGAAAAATATTAGTCAAAATATCTAAAATCTGTTCCTATACTGCATCTACTTAATGTGAGCATAATGTAAAGTTATAATTTTCTTAAAAACTAATGACATTTAAACCAGGCATGGTGATGTACCATGGAAGCTGAGGCAGTAGATCACTGAGTTCAAGGCCAGCCTGGGCTACATACTGAGACCCTGTCTTTAAAAAAAAAGAAATAATAATAATAATAGACATTTAAACAGTTCATCTTTCCGACCTACTTTAAAGTCAAATGACATGTTTTTCTACACACCATTCTACAGCTAAATCCAGTCTAGCTATCACTGAAAAAGCAAAAGCACATAGATATGCAGTAAGATATGGATATCCACAGTAATTTTAAAGGGTAAAAATCATAATTTACAAAGAAATATCAGAGAGAAAATTCCTTTCACGTATAATTTTTTATTTTGTATCTTTTGCAAGATTTAACAAATTTTAAATGAAATAATCTGGTAATGAAAAATGAAGAAATCTAAAACTAGTCAACAAAATAAAACAGTGGCTCAACAAGAGCTATTTCAACAAGTACAATACTCTCTTGGCAAACATTGTTCTGAATATTGCACGACATGACCAAAGCCAGGTTAGTTGGCCCATGAACTGGCTAGATAACTTAGACACCAGAATATATTCTTACTTTATTGGGTGAAATCATTTCACAAAAGATAACCTTTCAGCTTTGTAAACTATCCCCAAACCATTTCTACTTTCTATGATGCCAATATTCTTATAGAAAAAAAAAAAAAAAAAAAAAAAAAACAGGCCTCTGTTAGAAACTAACAAAGTGAGATTTCTGTTTCTTTAGCAGTAGAAACATGGAACGGCATATGCATACATTAAGAAAACATCTGGGAAGAGCAAGCAAATTGTTGAAATACTTGCTTCAATAAATAATTTTCTTATATCCTACCTTCTCAGATGGAGGACTAATACAAAAGGTATCTTAATCATGTGCTATTTTTCAAAACTCCGAACCTGCCTAATTTTTGGTTGCCTTTTGTTTTTGGAGACTTAATGATTTCACCAGCTAGATAACATTCATATGCTTGTGATATATATGATCATATTCATATGCTTGTGTGTGTGTTGCTGTGAAAGTTCATGACTCATCCCTCAAACTTACTCTCTACAAATACACCTGTATTCTAAAATCGAGTAATAGAATACTGTGCCTGAACACACTGAACATAGAAAGACTCCTAAGAACCACAGACCTAAACCTGCAAAGTAGTGCCTCAGCTAAAAAACAAATGACTAGACTAGCACTCTCAAGTCAGCATTTTAAGTTAGTCTGAATACAAACAAATCTAATAAAATTACAGGATCGAGGCTAAAATCACCATAACTCAAAGTTTACATACCTCTACAGCTCAATTATTAATACTGATCCCTCTAACCTCTATAGGGTTCATTCTGGAGGCAAAACTTATCTGTGGTGACAGAAATCAGAGTAGCAGTTGTCTTCCTGAGGGGGCAAGTGTTTAATGAGTTGAAGGGCCCAAAGGGAACCCTCTGGGGGCGTGAAAATATTCTACACCTTGATCTGAGTGAGGTTATCAGTACATAATACATTCACCTTTTTCAGAAGTCATCAAATAAGCCAGGTGGGGTGGCACATGCCTGTAAGCACTGGAGAAGCTGAGTCAGGAGGATCACTTTGAGTTGGAGAGCAATCTGAGCTATACAGTGGTTCAAGATCAGCCTAAACTACATAATGAAACCCCGTATCAAAACAAAATTAGCTCTTCTGCTTCAGTCCGCCATCCAGTGTGTGTTCTCTCCTACTAGCATCATGTCTTCTCACAAGACTTTCAGAATCAAACAATTCCTGGCCAAGAAGCAAAAGCAGAATTGCCCCACTCTTCAATGGATTCGTATGAAGACAGGTAATAAAATCAGGTACAACTCCAAGAGGAGACACTGGAGGACCAAGCTAGGACCATAAGGAGCAGCACGTGAGCTGCAACATGTTTACCCTCTGGGGAGGTCACAAGACAATGTCATCTTTTAATCATGGTCAAGACAATACTGAAAAAAGTTTTAAAAAATAACCATTGCCTGGAATATATTTAATCAGGAATTTTTTTTTCTGTGATCAGTATTGTCAATAAATTTTTGAAACCTTAAAAAAAAAGTAACTTCTGAAGCACATTGAAACATTAACTATCTTGTTCAAATTACATATTGTCCTATATACCGAGTTTTCTCTCAAATGTATTTTCATAAAGATGAATAGTGTGATTGCTCTTATACAGAACATATAAATGGGGCCGGGGAGATAGTCCAGTAGAATAAGCGCTTTCCGGGTAAGCAAAAGGGCCTGAGTTCAATCCCTGGTTCTGCCCCCCCCAAAAAAAGAAGCCTCAAAACAGACTTTTTCTTTCATTTAAAGAAAAAATGTCGCCAAATTTTGGAACTGAAAGCACTCACAAAAATGATCTATTCATCCTAATTTTGGGAATAAGGTAAATCAAATCTACACAGAGAGGGTAAGAAAGTACCCAAGGCCCTCAGCCTATGACAATGGCAGTAACTTGCGTTTCCGGATCTCAGGCCACTCCCATTTCCACCAGGCCGTTACTTTACTGATAATGCAAACAAATCTGAACTCTGGATCTATATGTGGCCTACAAGGATTCAGTATATGCCTCAAAACACCAGTGAACAGGCCCCTATGGTACAGACACAAAGATACTCATCTTCCTCCATCCACTCTGGACAAGTTGGCAAGCTAACAGTGACATGTTCAGGCATTTTACTTCGGAAGCAATAAAGTTATGCACGACAGCTAACAAAGGTGGTTCAGGAAAAAGTATACACAAATAATCACTAAAAATCACCTATTTCCTTTCAAATCTCTTCCGTGTGTTACTTGACTCTCAAAAACATATCACTGCTAAGTAATGCCGTGTAACGTCTCTTACTACCTTTAACTCGGACCGCTTTTGAGGGCCCCATTGGGAACAGTCCCCCACCAAATACGAGCCCATCCTCGGGCGCAGCGTGCCACCCTGCCCCACGCGCACAGCAACACTGGCGCTGGCCGGTGCTCGACGGGTTAGTTTTAGACCTCACGCGAAGAGCAGACGCCTCGGGAAAAACTTAACGTACATCCTTGCGGCGGGAACGGCTGCCGGTTCTTACCAGGCGTTTCTGATCCGCGCCGAGCAGGCCTAGCTCCCAGGACAACTGTTCGCTCCTGCGCCGCCCCCTTGTCGGCATCCAAAACCAGACTTCAAGAACAGAAATCCAAAAGGCCACGGACCCGCCGAGCGGCTCCGGCCCTTGAGCAGGTCTGCGCGGGGTCGGGTAACAGCGCCCTGAGAGCCCCAGCGACGTGGAGGCCCGCTCCCTTCACCACAGCGGCCGAAGCAACCGGTTGCGACGGCCGCCGGACGCTCCTCCGCAGCGCAGCAGCCGCCCGGGCCCTCCGAAGTTGCGCCCGGCCGCGCGAGCGGCGCGCCCAGCCCAGCTGCGGGTTCGCGCCCCGCCTGGAGCGAGCCCGGGGGGCGGGTCCGCGGGGCTCGGCCGGCGGGCGGGCAGGCAGGAGCGCGGGGCGCGAGGCGCGCGCGGGAGGGGAGCGCGGCGGGCCCAGCGCGCCGGGGAACTTGAGGGCCGTCGCGGCCGCCGCCCGGCCACTTTCCTTTCACGCCTCCGGAGGGCTGACGCGCGCCGCGCTGGCCGCCCGGGGCCGACGGCCACCGCCGCTCGCCTCCGCGCCGAGGTGCCCGGGCGCGCCCCTGAAGCCCGGCCGACCGGCGCGCGGGACCGCGCGAGGCCGCGCGCGGGCGCCGCGCTCCCCCGCCCCGCCCCCGCCCCCAACGTGCAGCCGCCGCCGCCGCCGCCGCCGCCGCCGCCGCCGCCGCCGCCGCCGCCCGTTGGCGCCTCAGCCCGCGCGCTCGCCGCGCCAGCGCCCGGCGGTTTTCCGCCGGCAAAGTTGCGCGGCCGCTTCACGGGGGGGACGCCGCGCGGTCTCCCGCCCCGGCGCCGCAGCCGCCCCTCCAGGCCGCCGCGCGGGAAGGCCCAGCCGCCGGCCCCGCTTTTTTACCTGCCGGGAGTTTTCGCGCGCGCGCTCGCTCGGTCGCTCGCTTTTCTCCTCACTCGCTCCTTTTCTTTCTTTCTTTTCTTCTTTTCGCTCGCCCGCGCGGGCGCTTTTTCCGTTCGCGCCACCCGCGCTCGCCCGCTCGCGCCCTCCTTCCTGCTGGGCTCGGCGGAGCGGGGCGGCCGGCAGCTCTCCCCGCCCCCCTCCACCCGCGCTCCGGCGGAGGCGGCGGCGGCGGCGGCGCTCCGCGCTCCGACTCATTCCAATATGGCACGGGCGCACGGCGCATGCGCCCGCGCCCCCCCCCAGCCCCGCGGTGCTCCCGGCAGCCCGCGCCCCTCGCGCCGCGCGCGTGGCGTCCCCCGGCTCGGCCCCCCGCGCCTGCCGGCGTGTCTGCGCGCCCGGCTGGGGCCGGCGCCGGCGGCCCGGCGTCCGCTGCTCCGTACCGTGGGGATCCGGCGCCGCCCCCCTTCTCTCGCCCCCGGCCGCACCTCACCGAGGCCGGGGCGCGAGGAGGGGGTCTCCGCTCCCCGACGCCGCTCTGGCCGCGAGCAGACCGGCCCCAATCCCGAGACGCGCCTCGAGAGCCGGCGGCGTCCGGGCCCTGTGCCTGCTCCGGGAGAGGGCCTCGCCTCCGCTTGTGGACGGAGTTCCCCGGCCGGTGCTAGTCTCCGCCGAGGCGCCGCGCACCGCTGTGGCCCGCGCGCGACTGCCTCGCCCCCGCCGGCCCGACCCGTGTGAGAGATCGGGCGCTCCTTTGAAGACCGAGAGGAGCACCCAGGTACCCCGTCGGCGAAGTACGACTCGGGCCCGGGGCGCGCCTGGGATCCCCAGGCTTCCTCGGGAGGCGCCGGCACATCCGAGCTTTACTGCCGCGAAGGGACACAGGACAGCCGCCGAGTTGGGGCGGAAGATGCCGGAGCCCGCGTGGGAGAGGAAGCTGCAAGGGGACGGCGAGTCGGCCCCGCGGCCCGAGCCTCCCATGGGCTGCCGTGGCCTCCGCTGTCGTCCTTCCCCGCGCAAGGGCACGGGCACACATCTCCACCTGCTCCTAAAAGTTTCCCTGGAAGAGAGTCCAGCGCCTTCGAAGTAGAGACCAGGGAGTGCCTGGCTAGACTTAAGGACCCTGGAGGGAAATCGAGTTCTGGGCGCCCTTGGCCCCGGATTTGCCGCCCACACCCCCACCCCCGGTTCTGGGGCACCTACTGTGCCAGACGTTGCGCAAGCCATTATTTCACGGATTTCCACTGCCCCACGAAATAGCTCCCATTTTACAATTTGCCCAAAGTCCCAATGCAAGCTGGTTTGGAATCCACATTTTTTTTATTTAAGCACCACTTCAAAAGACAGCCAGAGAAAGAAAATGTAAAATAACCAAGTGTCCACTTGTTACTACGGAATTTGATTTTTCAAAAATAAAACCTAAATAGACACGTATCTGTACGTAGTTGTAGCCACACAGTTTCCTATATTTCTATTTTCACTGACACTTTGGTTAACATTAATTTTTAAAGTATCCAGTATCCTTATCCATTCATTTAGTCCTCCTATCTGGTACATTTTCTTTGAAGTTGCTCGCTAATACACCCTTCAGTTCTGCACTTGAGATAAATACCTGAAGTGGAAAAATCTAGCTGGAAGGCTGTGAACGGCCAAGTGATTTTGCCCTACAGTGCTATACGATGTTTACCGAGAGCTGTCCCAGTTAGCACCTCCAAGCAACAAGTGTACAGAGCTGGACACACATTTCTAAGAATTGAGTACCATCTTTTCTGCCCTGCATTAATAATATCTGTTGGTAGTTACAGGTTACCTTAACATGTCTTAGGTTACCATTCAAAAAAAGAGTATTCTTTCCTTGCGTTTACTATCAATGTTACCCCTTCTGGGAATGACCTATTCATATCCATTCATCTGTTGGGGACTCAAACTTCAGACTTCGAACAAGCATTTTTATAGCTATTACTTCTTTGTTATCAACCATGTAAATATTTTCCAACCTGTTGTTCTTTTTTGTTTTATTCTAATGTTGAATCTGTCATCCTAGTCCTTTGTGATTTTTTTCAGTGCTGAAAAATGAACTGTCATCTACCCATCTGATCTACTTTTCTACAATTTCATGTTTAATTCTTTGATGACTGCTCTAATTTTATCTGGAGCAAAATGTATATTTAATTCACCTGCTTTATCACAAATAGTTACTGCTTGTACAGTCATCATTAAACAGTCTTTCCCTTATATGCTTAGCAAACCGCTTGTGCTAGGTTTTGGGGTTTTTTTGTTGTTGTTGTTTAATGCTAACCAGGAATCAAACTCAGGACCTGGAGTTTGCAGGCAGATGCTGCACCACTGAACTATGTCCCCAGCCCTTCATCCTAGCCTTCTGCTGGGTGTATTTCTGAATTCCTCATTTGCTTACATAGACTCTTAGTTTGAGCGAATGATAAAAGTATAAATATTGGCTCTTTGAATTAATTTCTCAAATCTAACAAGACTTGATTCTCACGGGGTTTTCTTTTTCCAAAATGTCACTTGATAGTTACACTGGTTTATGTGTCTATAAAATTGTAAGGTAGTCATGAAACAGCTAAGACCATTAGCCCTGAAGATGCACAATACAGGCCAGGTAGGGACTCTTGGGGGTGGCAGCATCTCAGGCCAGGCCATCAAGCCCTTTTCAACACAGGCCGGTGACATTGACAGATTACTTACCTCTCTAGGCCTTATAATCTTGGTATGTCAAGTGAGGATGGAATAGCACCTGCCTCACAAGCTCAATGTCCAACTCGTAGTAAGTTCTTAGTAAGTGTTGGCTATTGCTAGTAATATTTTTAGTTCCAAAGAAATATTGAGATTTTTGCATAGAATTGAATTAATCTAGAAAATAGTTGAAGCAGATTGATTATTCATTTTGTTCTCTCAACCAGGACGTGTGATCTTTCAGTTTACTCAAACACAAAAGTCAGAAGGTAGATCCTTTATGGACTGAAACCTTTCTCCTCTGTTTGCTTTTTTGGCCCCTGATGAACTGGAAGAACAGAGAACCCTATGAAATAGTTGAAGGATTTTTTTTTTTTTTTTTTTTTTTTTTGGCTGGCTCAGGATACCTTAAGGGCAGATCTGCTAAGGCATGAGGATCTGGGGATCAAACCACAGCATCCTGAGCCTGACTGCTTTGCTTAAGCAGCAGTTGTATAACTGAGCTAATGGGAAGGCACCCTGAAATAGTTGAAAATGGCAATCTGAGGATCCACCTGCCTGGCACCCAGCCCTTGTGGGGGTGGATGTGGGTGTACACACCTTGTAACAGACCTTATGAACACAGAGAAAACTGAGCTTCCAGGCATCCTTAGTAAGAGGCAAAGTTAGGCAGGTCACAAAACAAGACTTTGGGCTTCTCAGCCACTCTTGATGGGAAATTTGAGCAGAGCTGTTGAAAAAGAGGAGCATGCACCCAGGAGTAGCCTATGGAAGACTGACTTCTGGTCATCGCTTGCTCTGCCAAAAAGCCTCCCCAAGCTTCCTGATGCACCTTGGGGCCTTACTTCATCCTATAAGGCTGGCCTTGGTCCTCCACCTCCCAATCTGCCCCACTCACCTACCTTGACAGCTTCATTTCAGCTACAGCTGCCTCCTTTCTGTCCCATGAATGTACCGCAGTCCTTCCTACCTCAAGGCCCTGCACACTCACCTTGCCATCTCTGCTCCACTTTCCCACGCTTGACATCTTTTAATTGTTCCAGAATCTGTTTAACAAGGTAGTCTCCTCAGAGATGTTTCCTGCCCATCTTGTCTAAATATGTCGTTCCTGGGCTGGCAAGATAGCTCAGCGGTCTAAAGCACCTGCTTAGGCAAGCTCTTGGGGACTGTGGTTCGATCCCCAGCACCACATACCGTGCCAGCCCCTCCCCCAGGGTGGGCTGAGCTGACGCCCCCCCCAAAAGAGGAGTCCGTGATGTGTAGCGAGACACTGAAATAAATAAATTAATTTTAAAAAAAAATTAAAAAAAAAACAATTATTTAAAAAATAAATAAATAAATATGTCCTTCCTTTCTCCAGTTGTATTTGTAATTTGTATCTGCAATTGCCATTTGTTTGGGTTCTGTCCCCCTCTGTTACATCAGTCCTTTGAAAGAAGAGACATGCCCATCTCAACCTGCCCTTTGCCCTAAGGGGCAGCTGTAGGTAAGAGTAGCCAGCAGGTCAGCTGCCAGCAGCCAAGCCCCGAAGCTGCCATAGCAGTGAGGCCATCACCCAGCTTAATTTCCACTTCCTGGAGGCTCTGTAAGGTGGGAGTAGTAACATAAAGATCCTTGTCTGACCACCCCATATGAACCTACTGTCCCCTGAAGCCATGCATGCTTTTTCCCAGCAGGCCTGCTCTGGCAGTATCAACAGGAAGCTTTGTGCTGCGTGAGGGAAGGTATGGACTTCGGACCAGCAGCATCTGCAGCCAAGGGATCGGGCTCTTTTCAACTCAAGAAGAACTTAATTAAGCTCCTCAAGCTGCTGTCAGTAACCACTGATCTTCCACTGCTAAGAATCAGCCGGCCCGCTTCAATCAGCCCTCGTACAGCAAGCCATGTAGCAACTCCCCAGGGCTACCCGTGTAAGCAGGAGATTGCTACCAGACAGCCTTGCTCGCACCCTGTCACTCTCCATGGAGGCCCAGCTGACTGCATTGTTGCCCCTCTGCATTGAAAGCGTGGCCACTGCTGTTTGCTTCCCACCCCTCCCCCAAGACCTGCTGCCCTGCCCTCTCCAGGTCTGGGCTCTTGCAGATCCCCTCACCAGGCGGCCTTCTCATCTACCTCACACTGTTGTAAAAGAAAGAGCGAAAGGCTTAGAAAGTAGATATCTTGGGGTCGAATTCACATGTAGTCACTGCCTGGCTAGGAGACCTTCTGTGGGTGTTTGTTGAACCTTTCACCTCAGTTTCCTAGTCTTTGTAAAATAGGGATGAAGCTATCTACCCTGCTAAACTCTAAGACTACAAGGATAAAATGCTTGTAAACTGAGTGAAAGTAATCTTCTTGGCTCCACCAAGACTCTTCCCAAGACTGTCCCACTTCCTTCTCTGTCTTCCAAAGGTACTTGGTTTGCTTTTCTGCTGTTCACTTACACTGGGACAGGCACAGGCCTCTGACCCCATTTTTCATCTTCAAATGCCACAAGTCCTGGGCCCTGCCCCACCCCTCTCTAGGGAATCTTTCCAAGCTTCCACCGCCCTTATCTACCCATTCAGAGGGGAGACAAAATTAATGGACAGTCTCCCAATCTTATACTACTATAGGCTTTTTAAAACCTTTTTGTACTGATCATATCTTTTCTGTAACAGGAGTGCATGAGTGTCAAGTAAGTGACCATGGAACCTCAGCAATTGATGGAGAAACAGGGGAGCTACTCTTTGGGCTGGGGTTTCTGTGTGGAGAGGTCAAACTTAGATAGCAGTGGTGGTTGCACAATTTGAATGTAGCAAAGCAATAAAATTGTATACTCCTTTTGAGATAAAGTATTGGGGATTGAACCTAGGACCTTGGCACTAAGCTAGATCTTGAGTCCTTCCTATCTATATATGTGCATGCATGTGTGCATGTGTATGCATGTGTATATGTATGTATTTTTATTTATTTATTTATTTATTTATTTTGGAACTGGGGAACTCAGGCCCTTGCACTTGCCAGGGAAGCGCTTATTCCACTGAGCCCTCTCCCCAGCCCCTGTATGTGTGTATTTTCAGTGAGGTTCTCTCTCAAATGCCCCTGGTGAGCTCGAACTCACAATCTTCCTACCCCAGCTTCTCACAGCACCAAGCTAGAATTGTACCTTAAAAAGCTTAATTGTGCTGAGTGTAATGGCGGGTGCCTGTAATCACAACTACTGGGGAACCCGAGGTGGGAGGACCAAAGTTGAAGTCCAGCCTGGAGTTTAGTGAAAGCCTTTCTCAAGATCAGAGACAGACAGAGAGGCAGAGAGAGACAGAAACAGAGAGACAGAGGAGGAGGCACTGGAGATGCAGCTCAGCAGTAGCAAGGTTGTCAAGCATATAGGAAACCTGGGTTCAATCTCTAGTACTGGGGGAAAAATCATCATACAGGTTTTTGGAGATTGTCGGGTGGGGAGGCAATAGCTCAGCAGTCTAAGCACCTGCATGGCAAACACAAGGACCTAGGTTTGATCCCCAGTACCACATTCCATGATAGCTGATGGGCCCACCACACTAAAACTGAGTATACCGCCACTATCCTGCAATCCCAGCACTGGAGAGGCTGAGACAAGAGTAGCGAAACCCTGTGCTAAATAAATAGATTTTCTAAAAAAAAAAAATTTTTTTTTTTGGTCTTTTTGCAACAGGGTCTTGCTGTGCAGTTCAGGCTGGCTTTGAGCTCACTTTGTGGGCCAGGCTGGTCCTGAACTCACAAGGATCCTTCTGCCTCAGCCTCCTAACTGCAGGGATTACAGGAGTGGGCCACCACACCCAGCTCAGCTGTTCAGATTTGAACTTGAGCTATCAAGAAACTTGCCAGGATTTCAGAGAAGGGGCTTCCTGTGTTTCTGAATGGCAGAGACATAGTCTATCCTGCAGGCGCCCTTCTTTTCACTGTGAGGGCTGGCTGCTGTTACTGGCAGCACTGTAAGGCGGCTCCCAGAGAGTCCCCAGCTGAGCAATGCTTTCTCTGAGGTTGGATCACTAAGAAGGCAGTGCAGAAAAGACCTCTGTCAGAGAGAGGAGGCCTGGCTTCCCCTCCTGAGCAGAGCTGCTGAGTCACAGTCCAGCCCTGCTTATAATCAAGTGGGCAGAACCCTTTTTCTTCCAGGGCCTTGCTCTGAGCCATGGGGGTGAAAAGAGAAACTCTACAAGCCTTCTCTGCACCCCAGTACAGTGGCCCTAGAGGGTCTGCTACAGCAGTCAGCGTTGCCAGGTGGCAGTAGGGCTCTCCACAGGCAGTAAACGTTTTGTCTGAAGTTTTCAGCAGGACCTTAGCACCTAGAAGATGAAATAAAGGGCGTGTCAACAAAAGTCTTAGTGTGGTGCCTCATTTGTACTTGAGAGTCAAAAAGCAAGGGACTTCTTCCCATGCTGGCCCCAGGACTGTGACTCATACTCGATGACATCTCCCATATCCCTCTCCTTCAGCAGGAATCTGGGGTCACCAACCCTGGGATGAGACCCCCTCCAAATGGGGCACTGAGTGGGCTCATTAAGGAAGGCCCAAGGGTAAGGAGCAATGAGAATTCTCACACATGGCTGTTGACAAGTTTTTCTCTCTCTTTCCTCTCTCTCTCTCTTTCATACGTGTTTTTGAGACAGGGTCTCACTATGAAGCCCAGTCTGGTCTCAAACTCCCAACAATCCTCCTGCCTCAGCCTCCTGAGTGCTGGGATTGCAGGTGTGCCATCACATCTAGGGTTTGGTAGTTTCTTATGGTTACACACATACTTATCCAAGGACATATCTATTCCACTCTGATGTATTTAACCCAGGAGAACTAAAAACACACCTCTAGTCTGCAATGATGTTACACCTGTAATCCAGTTCTCAGGAGGATAGAAAGCCCAAGGTTGGCCTATACTATATAGCTAGACATTGTCTCAAAGAAACAAAATAAAAATGAAGTAAGACTACATGCCCACACAGAGTCTTACACAGGAACATTCAGAGGAGTTTTGTTCATCCTTTGTTGTCACTATTTGCAACACAGGGCAATATGGATGATTTTTTAAAAATATATTTGTTCAAGCACCTAAGTTAGTTGAATGACAATGGAGTGCCCACCTTTGACAGGTATAGACAAAGGAAGGGGTATAGAAAGAAAAAATCATGATGTGTGTGTATAGACAGTACAGTTGGGATAGATAACGCTGTGCTTCTACATAATCCTATGAGAGGCAAGATCTGCACTAATGGTGGTTGGACAGGGTATTATGTCAGCTTCTAGTACTATGGTCATCCACTAGGAAAATAATTATTGAATTTTTGATATAATTCAGGTATAAAAAATAAGATAAGTAAACAGCTACACTCTTAATTTACTGATAAGAGACATCTGCTTAATAATGTCTGTAAGTATAGGGGAGCCGGGGAGATGGCTCAGTGGAATAAGTACTTCCCTGGCAAGTGCAAGGGCCTAAGTTCAATCCCCGGTTCTGCCAAAAAATAAATAAATAAATAAAAATAAAAATCTTGAGCCGGGAGTGGTGGCGCATGCCTGTAATCCCAGCACTGGGGAGGCTGAGGCAAGAGGATTGTTGTGAGTTTGAGACCAGCCTGAGCTACAAAGTGAGCTTAAGGCCAGCTTGAATTGCATAGTGAGACCCTGTCTCAAAAAGACAAAAATAATAATAATAATAATAATAATAATGTCTGTAAGTATAATATCATGTATGCACCTTGTATGATACCAAAACAGTATGAAAACAGTTTGCAATGTATTAATTTATCGAATCTGTCTTGTTAAGGTGTCTTAAAACTGTCTGATTGATACTTGTACTTCAATAAAATAAGAAATAAATTTAAAATTAAAATATATATAATATATATATATATATATATATATATATTATATATATTTGGCAAAAGAAGCCAGCCACAAGGGCCAGCGATATAGCTCAGTGGACTAGATGCTGGCTTAAATAAGCACAGGGACCAGTGTTCAATCCCTGGCACCACATGCTGCGCCAGCTGGTGACGGAGTCCAGGCATGGTGGCACACACCTATAATCCCAGCACTAGGAGGCAGAAGCCAGAAGGATCGCTAGAAGCCTGAGCTGCGTAGTGAGATCCTACACGCACGCACACACATCTACAAAAAAGAAGAAGCCAGTCATAAAAGAGAACATACAACATGACTATATTTGGCTGACATTCTATGATAGTAAGACTGATATCTAAAAGTAGAATGGTAGTCACTTCAGGATGGGAGGCATTGACAGGAAGGGACGCAAACAAATTGCCCAGAATGACAAACCTTTGCTCAGGGCCACAGTTACACTGTTGTTTACATGAAATAACAACCTATACATCTATGGTCAGTGCATGTTACTGAAGGTAAGTTGCACTTTAATGAGATACCCAAGGCTCCAGGGTGTGATCCTAAGGAAGGAAGGAGCCTCCTGGGACTGGGATACCACAGAAGTGTGCAGTGGTGCTGGGTCTGCACATCAGGGCTCCCTCATCCTACCCACCCTGCGAGACCCTGGCTAGAAACTGCACCTCCTAGGGCAGGCCAAATAGCTCAGCAAATTAAAGTGCCTGCAAGCAGGCACAGGGAACAGGGGTTCGATCTCTAGGCCTGCCAT
>PVKA01003457.1:46105-109981 GCA_004027165.1 Ctenomys sociabilis
CGAACTCACAACAATCCTCCTGCCTCAGCCTCCCTAGTGCTGGGATTACAGGCATGCGCCACCACGCCCGGCTGACCCTTCCTTAAAATACAAAAAAAAAGAAAGAAAGAAACTGCACCTCCTGGGTCTGGTGTCAGTGACAACTGAATCTCTACCTTACTGGCTAGTGAATGAGGTCATAAACATGTAAATAGCAGTTTATAGCAATTGTGAAGGCTTTTATCCTAGCCAGTTTTCCAGCACCTTTTCCAGCTACTCATACATACATCTCCTATTAGAGTTTTAGCAGATCACAGCCCAAGAGGCCAAGTGACACCCTCAAGTGAACAGAGCCACATCAGGGCCAAACACAGGGCTTTTCTGAGGTCTTTTGACTCCTTGACTGAGCCAAGGCCTGCCTGCTTAGAATACTCAGCCAAACACTGCGTTGTGTGACATCCTGGTGCAGGAGGTAGCAAGGCTTAATCTTTTTTTTTTTTTTTAATTTTAAAAAATATTTCATTTGCTACAGGGTCTTGCTACACAGCTTGGACTCATGGTGATCCTCCTGTCTCAGCCTCCCCAGTGCTGGGATAATAGGCATACGCCACCACTCCCAGTTTTGGGGCCAGCAAGGCACTGACATGTGGTACCTGGGATAAAACCTGAGTCCTTGTGCTTGCTATACAAGCGCTTAGACCATCGAGCTATCTCCATAGCCCCAAGGTTTAATCTTTCTTTTCTCTTTTCTTTTCTTGGGGGCCAGGGAGATGGCTCAGTGGAATAAGTGCTTCCCTGGCAAGCACAAGGGCCTGGGTTCAATCCCCGGTTCTGCAAAAAAAAAAAAAAAAAGGAAATCTTTTCTTTTCTTTCTGTCTGTCTTTCTTTCTATGTATTTGGTACAGGATCTCACTATACACAGCTTGGACTGTAGTGACCCTCATGTTTTCGGCCTCCCCAGTGCTAGGGTTACAAGTGTGCACCACCATGCCCAGTCCAGTGGGCTGGTGGCCCCCCCTTGCCTGGGGGGGCCACAGCATGTGTGTAGGAGATCAAACCCTGGTCCCCATGCTTGCCTAAGCAGGCGCTTAGTCCGCTCTGCTATCTCACTGGCCTCCAAAACAGACCACACTAAGCTGGCCCTGTTTTCTTAGACCTGTCTTCTCCCGTAAGCTGTTTTCTTCTGCTCCTTGCTGCCAAGCACCAGCCTGGCCTCAGACTGCCTCCCATCTGCCCTCTGGAGTGCCGATCTGCAGGAGAAGCTGTCTCAATGGGATGTGGACTGCAGCAGGTACAAGTCCTCCCAGCTGCTCTGGAGGCTGAGGTCCAGGATCACTGGCATTTAGGAGTTCAAGACCAGCCTGGACAACATAGTGACACTTTGTCTCAATGCCCCCACCCAAAACAAAGGAAGGAAGAAGAAGGAAAGAAAGACCACCCGAGAGTGGGCTTACAGGCGCAGTTCCTCACAGACATGGGCACACAAACAGGCACCGTGACAACAGCTGTGCCTTGGGTGCCTGCTAGTACTGGGTGCCTTCCAATTAACACTTATGTCCACCTCCTAAGCATGCAGCAGTGTGTTAAACAGTTTACCCATGTAGAGACTCACTTAAGCCTTACCACAGCAGTATTCAACCCATTCTACAGATGACAAAAAAGTTCACAGAAAAAGCCCTGTGTTCACAACCCACATACCCAGAAAGCATTCTGTTTTCTAGTACAACCCTTAAGAGCTGCAGCTAAACAGAACATCTTGGCATCCCTCTCAGGTCCCCCTTTCCTAGGCAGGCTTTTCTTTGGTCAAGGGGATTTGAGCTCAGAACCTCCCAAGAATCCATCTTCATCATTAGTCAGCCCACCCTGTTTCCTTGGAGGTCAGAAAATCCCCAGGGCTCTTTTTGAGAGGGCAGGAAGGACAGTGACCTCCGAGGTTCCAGGAGCAAGGTCTGAGACAGTCCACTTCAGTCTCTCCCTGCACCTGGAAACACATAATGACCATGACTGGGAGTTCACCTCCCAGGAGCCCATTACGGCTCCCCAAAGCTGAATTTCTTTTTTATTGTTGTTGGGTTTTTTTTTGTTTGTTTTTTTGGTGGAACCAGGGATTGAACTCAGGCCCTTGTGCTTGCCAGGGAAGCACTTACTCCACTGAGCCATCTCCCTGGCCCTAGGAGCCCATTATGTATTCCCCCAAAACCTCCTTCATCAGGGTTCCGGAGACAGGAAGTGAAGGCAGAGCAAGAATGTGATTTTTCTCATGCAGAGTGAGAAGTCCAAGAAAGGTAAGCTTGCTCAAATGGATCATTTCAATGCAGCAGCTACCTGAGTAGATGCAGCACAGGCAGGGATCATGACTTCAGCCAGCCCTGCTATTAGAGGCCAAGTAGGAACCTGGGGCTGGGAAATAGGTAGGGCCTGCATCAAAGAGAAACTCCATAGACAGCTGACCTGGACAGCCAGGATTTCTCAGGCTCTGGGTAAAGGCAGAGGTCTGGAGCCTGTGCTCCAGGAGAGGCTGTCCAGATAGGTTCTATCCAACATGACTGACGTCTGGAGTGGAAGAAGATGCTAGTGCCTGTGGCATAAGTGCAGCCCAAGGAGTCTGGCAGAGGTTAGGCACGTGGGTGATCTTTCCAGGGCTGCCCTGTCTTTCTGTGTGACCTGAGCGTGGGAGGTCTTTCCTTGGTCCTTCACACAAACAGGAGAGAAGATATGGACCCAGGGCCACCCAGTGAGATCCTGGGAGTGGGCTGGGTGGGGGTGGGGCTCCTAGAGATGAGCAGATCCTACTGCCAGGCCAGCCGTAGGGCCCAAATCACAGCAGCGCAGGGCAGAGGCAATGGGGGGTGGGAGTAGCCGGAAGTAGGAGCGATACGGGGTGTGGTAGCCATGCCTGCAATCCCAGATATATGGGACGCTGAAGAGGGAGGACTGGAAGTTCGAGTCCTGCCTGGCCAATTTAGTGGGAACTTGCTTCAAAATGGAAAGAAAAGGGCTGGTCAATTCACAGGATTAAAGCAACTGCTTGGCAGAGGCAGGGGCCAAGAGTTCAATCCCTGGGCCTGCCTCGCCAGGCCCACTCCCGGGGCACGCTGAAATTGGACGTGGAACACGTCTTGTAATCCCAGCGCTTGGGAGGCTGTAAACAGGCCAATCACTGAGTTCAGTCTATGCAGTGAGATGCTGTTCACCCTGTACACCCTGTCCTAAATACAAAAAACAAACAAACAAACAAAAATGTAGAAAGAAAGAAAGCAAGCTCAGGATATAGCACATTGGTAGAGTCCTCTGGGTTTTATGGGGTCTGAAAGTTTAGGTCAGGATGGACTAAAGTTTTTTGAAAGGCTTAATCAGAGGAGGAGAAGAGATGTGAAAGGAGAAAAAAGGTGTGCAGAAGTCTGCAGGTGCGGGCGGGGGAAATGGCTCAATAGAATAAGCACTTCCCAGGCAAGTGCAAGGGCCTGAGTTCAATCCCCGGTTCAGCCAAAAAAAAAAGAAGTCTGCAGGTGGAACTACAACTTTAGGCTGGAATGTGGAAAGGGGGAGGAAAGGCCTTAAGTTTAATCTTAAAGGAGCCTGGATCCTGAGCAAGGAGGTGCTCCTGCGACTAATAGTGCTGAGGGCTCACTGCTGCCAGGGGTTCCTCTAACCCCCACAGCAGCGCCATGAGGTGCTTCGCTGGTGCACAGGGGTTGTTGCAGGCACCTGGCTCACCAGCAATCCTTACGTAGGAAATATCTGTCCCAACCCAACTTGTATATAGGATTTGATCAAGTGAGTCCTTCCCTGCCTCTGTTTTTCACTTTACCTAGAAGAGGCTGGAGGACCTGCTTCCCTATTTGTTCCTGGTACTCAGATATCACCCTTATTGGGCTCAGGGCTGTCCCAAGGAGGTGAAATCCTAAAGGTGCAGGGAGGCCTCAGATGGATTTGGGGCCTGCACCCCAGCCTCTGCCAGACCCTGCAAGCAGCCTTTGGCAATTGCACCCGATTGCCACTCCGTTGCATCTTGTTTACCTTGCTCACCGACAACTTTGGAACTAATATATGGGAGGGTCCTGCCCTCTAGTGGCCACCATAGACCAGGCCCCTGCTCTCAGGGTTTCTGGGCTTTGCAAGAACTCATAGGGATGTTTTCTCTAGTGCCTGCTACACAGAAGGAGCCAGTTGCTTTGCCTCTGGGCGCCTTCATCTCTGTCCCGCGGGGAGGGAGGCAGGAGAAGTACAGGAAAGGACCACCTCTCTGGGAAGGGGCTCTGGACGTCTGTCTCCTCCCTGGAGGCACAAATGTGCACCCAGCCAAATGCAGCAGGTTTTTCCTTGCCTTTATTGAGCCTTGGGCCATGGCTACAACTGTGGTTTCAGTGAAGGGTTCAGAACACCCCAGCCCCTCTGTGCCTCTCTCTTCAGGTCCTGAGCCTCCCTGTCCTCAGTCCTGGAGTCTGAATAGTATGAAGAGCTGCCTCTGGGTTACATGTGCCTGATGAGAAGGATTCAATGGTGAAGAAGGTGGGCCTGGCCTGGCCGCACAAGGGATAGAAAGTGATTAGAAGAACAGAGGCCAAACTATGCCTAGGCTGGCACATATAAGGTCAGGGGAAACCCCAGCCCCAGGGGAACCCTTGCATCTCTGGGGGAGGGCCTGTCCCAAGAAATCTGGTGTCTTGGGGTTCTGACACTGTGCTTTCCAACCCTCACTTCCTGTTTCCAGTTATCACTAATTGGACAAGTAGACAGCCTTCAGACTGTGTAGCAGTCATGTCTTCCAGTCCCAGAGAGGCAGCCCCTGTTAAGGGCCAGGTGATCTAGGCTCTGGGGGATGGGCCCTAGGGTCCCTGTCACTCTGTGGGGGATCAGGTGATAGGGCCACATCTGCTGTGCACCCCTGTGGCCTCTCTAAGAAATGGAAGTTATCCTAGGACTGGGGCAAAATGGGGGGGGGATAGGGAATCTGAAAGTATCCCCAAAAAACTGGCATTTAAGACTCTCTAAACTTGACTAGTCTGGTCCTATTAGTCTGTTCCTGCAAACACTGCTTTTTGAATTTCTTATTTCACTACTCATGCCATTCATTCATTCATTCATTCATTGTGTTACCCACATCTATGGAACCCCTCCTATGGTTAGGCCCAGGGATCACCAAGACAGGCACTCTAGGCTTGGCTGGGGTGGTGCCTTGGAGGCTTACTGAGGAGATAGGATCTCATCTTAGAGGTCTGTGACCACTGGAAAGTTCAAGTCAGGACAGGGACAAGGCAGGTCTAGGAAAAGAAAATTTCCTTGGGGCTGGGGAGATGGCTCAGTGGAATAAGCACTTCCCTGGCAAGCGCAAGGGCCTGAGTTCAGTCCCTGGTTCTGCCAAAAGAGAGAGAGAGAGAGAGAGAGAGAGAGAGAGAGAGAGAGAGAGAGGTTCTTTATGTTTAACTCTCCTTTGCCCCCTAGTCCTGGGCCCAGACTGGCCCACAGCACATAGGCCAACACCTCTGGCTGGCTCCATTTTAATTGGGGTGGGGAGAAGACGGTCAGGCCGGCAGCTCTACTTGGGCATGGAAGCAGCAGGTTTGGCTGGCACTCCCCAGGTGAGGCTGTGGGTCCCTCAATCCTCAGACTGGAAGCTTTGCCAAGAACCCTAGCACTGGAGGGAGGAGGACAAATCTGAACATCTCTGGGCTAGGGCAGCCCTTAGGCAGAAAACCGGCCCACAGCAAGTGACTGCCTATGGAATCTGGTCTATTTGGGCAGTCTGGTCCCTGGGCCAAGTGAGAGCCCCGAGGCAGCCAGAACCTCCTGCACCATATCACATGGCTCAGGCTCTGTCTGAGGTGGTGGGAGGAAGGAACCCTACACCACACAAGTGTACCCATGGCAACCATATACTTCTTCCTTACTTACCCAATCGAGTCTAAGTTGGAGTTCAGATCCTGGTGAATTATCTTTTAGAAAACATGGCTTTCTAAAGCCATGTATGAAGAGATATATGCATTTCCCAAGTGCCTCTGGTGTCCATGCCTGTCTCTTGCTGCCTGAGGCACAGGAGATGTGCCTTGCATTCTTTCTCTTGTGTCCCTGGAGTAGTCCTAGGAATCCCCTCCAAGAGAAACCTCATGCACTCCTAGGTGGGCTATTCAGAATGGCTCCCCTAAGGTGTGTGGTACTAGTATTAAGGGTGTGTGATATTAGATTAGTCCACTAATTGCTTTATCATAGCTCTGTCTGAGACCATTGGAAAGCTTACCCTTGATGTGAGTGATACCACCCAAAAGTCTGTTAGCCTGCATGGGGTACAAGGGAAAGGGAGGCTTGCTGTTCTCTGCTATGCCCCTACCTGTCATGGACTATGGTCTGCCTTGCCATACCTTCCTGCCATGCTGTCCTGCAATGCATCTCAGAAAGATCAGGCTCAAGAAGTTTCAAGTGGGAAGAAGTCTGGAGCTCAGGCTTCAGACTATGTGTATCGTGTTCTGGCAGAAAATCTGTCTGCATTTTGTTTCTGTGTCCAGAGACTTTGCGGGAAACTAAGATTAAGTATGGTAGAATAATCTGGCAGAAGAAATTTCAAGGGAGTCCAAAGTTGAGGCAGTAATGTGACTACTGTTGAGGACTCTCAACCAGGTCTAAGTTGAGAATCAAGAGAAAAGGCCCACCCAGAAGAATGATTTAAAAGGTGCTGAGTTTGATCAGAAAAAAAGTTCCGGTAAAGTTTCTGCCTACAAAAATAGAATGGAGGAGAAATTGGTTGCTGAAAAGATTAGCAATAGAGAGCCAAGTGTTTCCAAAGGGGACAATAGAAAAGACGGCCTGGGGACATCATAAAAGCCAGCAGAATGCTACCTTTTGCCTCCTCAAAATTGCAAAGGACTGAGTTGAGAAGAAAGCCCCAGCGCACCATGTTCCAGAATGGTAGCAGCCTACGGAATTTCTCTCTTGAGATTGGGTTCACAGCAGTCAGTAGTAATCCAGGCGCTCAAATTCTGCAACCAGGAGAAAAGAAGGAAGCCTGGATATTGTTCCATCTGGCATCCGATCTTGGCATCATCTATGTGGTGCTGGTTTTAGGTGCATGCAGAATGCAAGAATCGTAGTGTCAGGCAGGCTTTCACCAGACTGCTCTAAGGAAGGCAATGTGTGAAGCTGTGTGAAGCCCAAGGTACAGTGGAGACCCCAGAAGGTAGAACCAGGAATGTGATCACCCGAGGAAACATTCAAGGGCTGAGCAAGGCTGGCCCGAGAGAGAAGTCATAGGAGCTACATCCACCGGCAGTGCCAAAGGAGTGGAGCTACCCAAACCCTTGGAGTTCACATATCATCATGGGTTCCCTGGATGCTGGGCATGGAACTATGGGACTTAATGTTTACCATGTTGGATTTTGGACTTGCTTTGGTTTCATTCCTTTCTATCCCCCTACTGCAACTTTGGGAATGGGTTTATCTTGTGCCACTGTATGTTGTAAATGTTTAACTTTCATTTGTATACAGGTATGTTGCTAAGAGTTTGCCTTAAACCTCAGAGGAGACTTTGGACTTGGCCTTTTCAGCAGTGCTGAAACCATTAGGATTTTGGCAACTCCTGGAGATGGACTAATTGCCTTTTGCATAAAGGGAGATGCACAAATCTTTTGGGGGGCAAGAGCAGAATGTTATAGGTTGTACAGTATCCTCATCCAAAGGTTCATGTGCTCATAGGTGGGGCTTTTCAAAGGTGACTAGTCTAGGGTGTATGATAGTGGTGTGTGGTACTGGTTTAGTCCACTAATTGGATTCCCATAGTTCTGGGTATGGGTGATGGGAAGGCCCACACTGGGTGTGGGTGGCACCACCCAAAAGGCTGTTACCCAGATAGGATAAAAGGGAAAAGGAGGCTTGCGCTTTCCCACCTTCTGCCTGCCCTGCCATGAACGCCTTCTCCTCTGCCATGCCCCTGTTGCCATGCTGCTCTGCCTTGGAGCCCGCTGACAATGGGCTGCAACCTCTACAAACTGAAGCAAAATAGGCCTCGCCTTCTTTAACTTGTAGGTGTCAGGTGTTTTGTCTCAGCAGGGAGGAAAGAGATCAAGACCCAGAGGTCCCTGGATGTGTAGCTTGCAGGAAAGTATGAATGGCAGCCTCATGCACAGCTGTTGAGTGGGTCCCATAAGAGGCCTCTGGCAGTGAACAGGCCTCTCTGGTATGAAGCTTAAATGGGGTGTCCAGCCAAATGCTCTTGACTCCAGAGGCTCTGTCCCATTTGGGAATGTGTGCTGCCTTAAAGGATCTGGGCCAGTGAAGCTGGAAGTCCCTATGTGTGGTTACTGAGTGACCAGGCTTTTGGATTTTGGCCCCCAACATTCTCTCGACCTTCAAGAGCTTCCCAGAGCTAACTTTAGTCTCCTCTGGCTGGCAATGAAGTTCCTCCCGCAGCGCAGAGCTCACTGAGATGGGCTCAGAGCTCAGCCTTTTTGGAGAGAGGAGACAAAACATGGAAGAATGGCAAAAGCAGCCCTGTCTGGATGAGTCACGTGCTAGTGCCTCAACCTTGCGCTTGGGTAGGGCTGATTTATCATGCTTAACGCAAAGCAACCGTGGGGCGGTCTTGAAGAATCAGGATGTGGCTGTCAGGCCAGATTTCTGGTCCAGGCCATTCTCAGGTCTGCCTAGGATAGTGAATCAGTGCTTATTAGAGAAACAGATTTAATGTAAGATACACAAATATATAAGAATTTACAAAGTTGGCTTACAGTGGCTGCCCACAGAGTCAGATGTGACAGAGTACAGAAGCTCTATCGTGCAGAGGGGATCCAAAGGATCCAGTCATGGACTCACTGGTGTCTCACGCGAGTCCACGTCAGGAGGCTGAAGGGTCTGCTGTGGAGGCCAGGTGATGACGTCTACAGCGAAGGCAAAGACTATAGCTCCTCTGAAGAAACAGAATCAATCCCTTCTACTTCATTTCCCTCTTACACCTTTCTAGTGATAGTCCTCCCCGGCGTAGATCTTCTGTACCCACAACTATATTGAGCCAATCTAATCGGGCATTTCTTACACAGGTAGACATAATCGACTAATTATCACAGATAAGGAATGGAAATGAATTTGTGTGGGACCCACCAGGAACAGCTATGCAGGAGGATGAGTAACCAGTGACCAAGACCCCTGTCCCACCTGCAGACATTAAATCCACCCAGCAGCACTATTTATGTGACTGCGCCCCTTTGGACTACAGAATCCTGACCCTTGGTTTTAACTGCATCTGGTGACCAGGCCGATATCTTCACCCCATCTTTCTACCTCTCTGAGCCTCAGTTCTTTACCCTGGGGCCAGTAGACAGGAATGCAAGGATGGAGCAGGAGGGTGAGGGATCCAGGGTAACATCTCCAGGAGACACAGACTCCATGAAGCCTGCTAGGTTCAGCCACATTTAGAGGAGTTGTACAGTGTTGGCTGGAGTTACTGAATTTTGTAAAGAAGAACATGGGGTGTGTCTGTGACGGAGATAATTAAGAAAAAGCAAAACAGTGTGACAGAAATAGAACAATACATTTGACTTAGTAAAAAGAAATGCTAACATCCAGCAATAGTTTTTTGTTTTATTTATTTATTTATTTATTCGTAGCAGGCTCAGCCTACCCTGGGGGTGGGGCTAGAACTGTACGTGGTGCTGGGGATCAAACCACAGTCCCAGCACTGCCTAAGTTTCCTTAAGCAGGTACTTTAGACTGCTGAGCTATCTCACCAGCCCTCTTCAGACACGGGACCCAAGGGGCCAGAAGAATCTCATCCCCAGTCCCCGTTCTCCGCTGGCTAGTTGGTCACTCGCTGGCTGTGAGCTGGGCAGGTTTGCTCTCATCCTGTCCTGCCTTAGGGTCAGGTCTGGCAGGCATTGCGGACTGTCAGGATTCACAGGCAGGCACAATGCAAAAGCAGGCTAGGTTCCTAGAGATCTACATCAGGATCTTCTCTATAACAGTTTAGAATGTTATAAACATTCCACACACCAGAAACCTCCTCTGATGATTTACCATATAATAAACAGCACCACCCCACAGGTGGTATAAGCAAGGCAAGGTGTGTGCAAAGGAGCCATAGACAGGTGTGAAGTCCCTGGGTGTCTGTAGCATACTGCCTGCCCTCAGAATAATTTATAACTTACTATCCAGGAATATGTGAAACACACAAAGATATCAGGAGATAAGATCACTTGTTATTAAGAAACACAACACATGGACATATTTGAAACTGTACAATGCACTGGTCTGGCTTCCCTGCTTGAATGCGGGCTGGCACCCTGGCCCCTGCCTGGGGGCGTGTAGGCCTCATGAACCCAGCTTTTCATGCTAGCCCACACACTGCTCGACGCTGACCTGCTCTCAGCTTCCACAGGAGTCTCAGAGCAACAGTGGGCAGTGACTGGGGCTTTGCACAGATGGAGACAAGAAAAGGTTCCTACCTGCACCCTAGAGACTCCAGAAGGAGCAAAGCTGGGCTGAGATTAGAGTGCGACTCTCCTCACCTGCTGCCCCACTGTGGACTATGTGGGCAAGCAGCAGTCCTTGGGCCCAGCAGGCAATGGAGTGGACGGTAAAATGTCCTCTCCAGGTTGGAGGGGCGCCCACAGAGTTGATGAGTTTTTGACAGAGGGTGGCAGGAGTGAGGGAGGCCTGCAGCAGTGGGCTGCATGGGATACAATCAGCTTACCTTTACCATGGTTCCTTGCAGAGAAGCAGGAAGGCCTGGTGGACCACTTGGGTGCGCTCTATGGCATCAGAACATGCATCTCTTCTTGGGGAGACCCCACCTCAAGAGCAGCACTCAAGACAGCACCCCTCAGAAATCCCAGTTCTGGCTTTCATCTTACAGCTGCTTCTGAAAGGAAGGTGACCTGAACCCGGCATCCTTCATCCCAGTTTGGTGAAGGAAAGCAGCAAACAAATGCACAGGCAGGCTCAAGAGGCCAAGGAGGAAATGCTTGGTTTTACCTCGTTGCATCATATCGGCTGATTGGTCAGAAGGGAAGGCTCAGCGAGTTTCTGGCTCACTTCAGGACGCAAGTACTGTTGGGCCCATTTTTAGATGAATAAACTGAGTGCAGGGGAAATAAGTACCTAGCTCAAAGATCCAGAGGACGGCAAGATGAAGCAAAGCTGGGGCCAAGATCTGCCTCCAGGCCGCACCCTGCCTTTCTCACCCTCAAGAAAGAAAGGCAGGAGCGCATGCTAGGGACAGGAAGGCCTTGGCGGGGAGACCGCAAGGCCACTGAGCAGGGAAGCTGGAGAGGTGAGGACCAGTGCCTGGGTCTGAGATTCTCAAGGGCCCCCTAAGAAGCTGAAAAATGAGCTAAGACCTGTGTCCTGGGCTAGGAGGCTTCTGTGTGAGGATTAAAGGAAAAGCTGTTAAGTTGTGCATAATTTTCTAAATGGCAGCTCCACTGCTAAGCTTTTACTTTACAGTTAAAGGTTGTCAAGTATTTGTATTTTGCTCCTTGTCTTTATCATTTTGGCAGGCTTGGGGGTGGGGGCTTCAGAGGGGTGGAGGGGTCCTGAGGGTGGGGTAGAGGGTCTCACTCACGAGGAGTGCCTGAACACTGAACCTTTGGTGTAGAGCTTTGGTGCAGTTATAACCATAGCACCTACTGAAATTCTGGTGCAGCTCTATTGAGTTTATCCAGTTATGCCTGGCTTGGGTCTAGCTGCTGTGTTCAGCTCCTTCCTGCTGCAGCCCTTGGAAGTGAACCTGTGGTGCCCCTGGCCCAGAGGGCACAGGGGAGCGCAGAAGCTCTCGCACACACTAGCCGGGCCTGGGCTTGGGATGGATCTGGGGGTCTTGAGAGGGTTGTAGTAAGTTCTCACTCACTGGGCAGGCTTGGGGGTGGGGGCTTTGGAGGGGTGGAGGGGTCCTGAGGGTGCGGTAGAGGGTCTCACTCACAAGGAATGCCTGAGTTTTGGTCTGGAGAGGTCTGCCGGTGCAGGGAAGCTGGACGCTCCCCCACACACTTGCTGGGCCTGGACTGGGCTGGATGCAGCGTGCAGGGCAGGGGGCGCTGGGCTGGCTCTGGAGGGGTGGGGGAGGTCTGCAGAACCTGGGGAAAGGTCTCTCTCACACGGTTGGCCTGGGCTTGGTCCGGCAGGCGCAGGACAGAGCAGAAGCTCTGCCATACACTTGTGGAGCCTGGGGTTGGACCTTGTCAAGTATTTGTCATGTCCTCCTGCATTTGTCCCTTGCTGGCTCCACCAATGCAGGTGTGTGAATCAGATGAACAGGAGTGTCAGGGAAGGACAGCAGAGGTGCTCACAAAGGTGGCAATGATGTCCTGGGGCCACCCCAGCTCTGTCATTTTCTTCCTAGCTGGGCAGCCATTTCTGTGCATCTAGTTCCTCACCTGTGACACACGGGCAATAGATAGGATAGCACCACTCAGCAGTGTGTGCACTGGTGTAAAGATTTCACAGCCATCATGATTAAAATGTCCTCACACATACTTGGCACCTGCTCTGTGCTCTGTAACTGCTACAGCAAGGGACACTTGCTCAAGGTGACCTACTAAGTAGTTTGAGAAGGGTGGCTTGGTGGAGCAGAACTGATGATACATAACTCAGCATAGTGTACTGTTAGAGAACACCACCTGTTAAATAAAACCTCTATGTGTGTGTGTGTGTGTGTGTGTGTGTGTGTGTCCAGTGATAGTGAAGATGGAAGCGTACAAAGGCATGCCACATCCGGGTCCTCCCATCAGGAGCCTGGCGCTGGCCCTGTGTTTGCAGGCTCGCAGTAGGGAGAGCTGAGAGGAGGCAAAGACAAAAGTTGCTGATGTACTTGGGCTTCGTGCCCATGAGCCCTGCTGGGCCACCAGAGTGCACACAATTTCACTCCTGGTTACAAAAGAAACAGATGTAAGCAGCTCTGTCCCTTCTATCGCCCCCCCACTGCCTGACATCTGCGCACTTGCAAGAACATTCCCTTGTCATTAGAGAGACATCACTTAGGGATCTCAGGAAGATGAACTCCCAACTCTAGCTCAGCAATCTAAAACTGCTAGGCTATCCTGTTTGTTTGTAAAATTGCTATGTTAATGCCCCAGGGAAGCAAAAAAGGAAAACCATGCCAGCAATACTTTCTAGTTTGGTTGAGACATGCAGAGGCAACAGTGTTATTCTCCTGGGTCTTGTGATTTTCCCTGCATGGCCTGTGCAGCCTCTGGGTGGGGCGGAGGTAGGGATGGGAGGATGTCCCCAGCTGTACTTACTGAAAAGACAGGCCTGTGTCACCAGCTTCTTTCTGAATTCTCTTGGGAAACCAAAGCCCTTCCAAAAGGGATTCTCTGGTAGCCCTGATGCTGTTCACTCCGGTGTCACTATGACTTTCAAGAGAAAGTGCAAAGGAGCAAGGAGGGGAGCTGGGAATAGCCCCGGCTGGCCACAGGGAGTCACACTTCCTTCAGACTTGCACTCTCCTGACACACTACTAGTTCCATGTAATTGGAAAGTGTCAGGATCTCCCAGACACAAATCAGAAACATGCTCTCAGTTGTCCCCTCCGATGTGACTAATGCAGTACTGTCTTCATCAGTCACTCTCAATGACAGGGCCAACAGCAGCCAATCCCCCTCCAAGGTCCCATCCCATGACGGGTGCTGAGAAGATTCAAGATGAGATGGGAAGGACCTGGGAGAGGTCAGTTCTGTTGTTTGTTGTTTTTAAAATTATTTATTTGGTATAGGGTCTCGCTACACAGATCAGACTCATAGTGATCCTCCTGTCTACAGGCATGTGTCACCATGTCCACTTTTGGTGGCTGATTCAGCATGGGGCAGGTGTGAGGCTGGTGCAGGGCTGGCACAGGTCCAGCACAGCATGTGGTGCTGGGGACTGAACCCAGGTCCTTGTGCTTGCCAGGCAGGTGCTTAGACCATTAAGCTGTCTCGCTGGCCCCTGTTTGTTTTTTTTTAAAGGCCCTTCTGTCCACTGGATGACCAATTTTATTGCCTTTTCTCGTGCTATTGATACAGGGAGAAAAACTGATCTTGGGTGGGTAACCTCCAAACAACACAGGGAACCTACAAACAACATAAGGAAAAATGATCTCTGACCTGACTGGACGAGTTCATGTTCTCTAAAACTGAAGAATGAATTTTAGAAACAAACGGAGGTTATGAGCAGTGAGGGAAAGAAAGCTCTCATCCAAGAGAGGGACACAGGAGGGGGGTCCCGAGTGGGTGGTCCCTTGTTCATTTTTGAGTTAGGGTTCTTCCTATGCTGCCCAGGCTGGTCCCGAATCCCTAGGCTCAAGTGGACCTCCTACTTTACCCTTGTGAGTAGCAGGATCAACAGTATGCACCACCATGCCTGGCTAAGAACGGCCAGGTTCTCCAGGTCCCCTTCCTGCCGAGCACTGTGAAGCTGGGTGGCTTCTGCCGAGGCATTTTTCAGGCTAGGACATCCCTGTAACAGTAAGATCAACACAGACAGAACTTTGGGGGACTTCTACTGGAGAATGGGTCCTGATGATTCCTTTCAAGTCAGCTATTGTCAGTCACAGCCTTACAGGGCTGCTCTGAGGCTGAGGTACAAGCTGTGGAAATGATGTCATACTACATGGGCCCAAGCAGCAACAGCGGGTTAGATCAAGGGCCTCACCTAACTCCAGGGTGGCCCTTCTACTGCCCACTAGTGGCCTATGACCTACACTAGTTGCCTTATGAAGATGACCTAGCCAGCTCCATTTCTCCTTTGGGGGCTTCTGCACTCAGAAACAGAAAAGAGAAGGGAAAGAATGAAAGGGGAGGGGAAGGGAGGGGAGGGCAGAAGGATCAGGGGATAGTGGCTAGAGATACGAGGTGGTGAGGCTGTTGTCAGTGCAGGCGGGCTGGCCTTCACCTTGCAGAGCACAACACCTGATTCAGGGCCCTCCTCTTGTTATAGGCAGCTGAGATAGAAAGATTGCAGGCAGTCAGGGCTGGGCCCTCAATGGAGTCAGGGCAGAAGAGGGGTACTTGCAAATAGACAGGCACTCCTGCTGTAGACTATACCTCAAGACAGAAGATGAAACAAATGCAGCCACATGCCTCCCTAGGGGTAGACATCAGGGACATTCTAAATAGGTATCAGTCACCTCGACAAAGCCAGGAAGAGTCCCCAACCCAACTCCCTACTCGAAAAGCCCCACTTGCTTGCTACCTGACTCGCTTCCCCATTTGATCCTGATTTAATCAATTCTAATCTTATTGGTTGACCAGTTTTGTCCCGCCTCGTGCCCACCTTGTGAGCTTCCATGTTTCCCACCTTAGACCTGCCTTGTGTCATGGATTTGCTCTATGAAAATCCCTTGAAAAGACAGGTTCCTTGGCAATCTGTTCTGTCCCTCTCATAGATAGCTTTCTTTCCCCAATAAATATATTCTGCTCTTAACCTCCATTGTTCCTAAAATTAATTCTTCGGTTTTACAGAACACAAATTCGGCCCAGGTTGAATGCTGCTTTCCCCTCTATCACTCTCAGTGCCCACCAGCGTGACTGCCCCTTTCACTGCTGTCTGGGGCCAGATGAGAAGAAAACTTGGTCCAGGAGCTGCCCCCAGAGCTGGGCCCCTCCCAGCCTTGCTGCCAGGCAGCTCCTCAGACACCACTGGTTCTTCCCCTCCCTCTGGGCCACCTGGGGCTTTTGGGTACTGGGCCTCACAGCTGCAAGATCCAGGGCCCTTCAGCTCTTTAGAAACCTCAGCAATGACTGTGCTGAAACAAGAATTTACTGCTTCCAGAATAAAAGTGTATTATTTAAATATCTACAGAGCATAGCATCTTGTTGATTAGGGAACCACAGCTCTTGTGTACTTATGTTTGAAGTGGCACATGGCACAGTGTAATAGGTTTGACAGGCTGCTTGGGACAAGAGAGTCTGCAGAGCTGGGGTAGTTCTGGGTGGCTTACTCTGCTGATGAGGAGGTACTATGTGAGAGGAAAGATCTAGCTGTACATCTCCCATTCATGCCCACTTCCAATAAGGGTGACAAGTTGCCAAGCCAAGAGCCAACTGCATTTTAGGATAAGCAGCAACTCCGGCTAACCCATCTGAAGAATAAGAAGTGATTATACATTTTCCTTCATTAGGGCCCTAAAAGAGGCTGAACTACATTAAGAGCCCCTTTTCTCCAGTTGGCTCTGCTATACCCAGACAGTTCTGGTTAAAAATTAATGACACTAAATTATGCTGAGGCAACTGGGAGCAAACTGATGATATAAATCAGTGTCCTCCTCCCCAAATTCTTCAAATAAAACACCCTTTTGCTATCCTTCAAAGTCAATTAGCAAATGAAATTAAAGGACAGTTGTATGTCCAGGAGATTAAAACTGCATAGATCCCTATCTATCATGCAATACTCAAATCAAATCAAAATAGTTCAAAGACCTAGACATAAAAACAGAAACTTTGAAAATGCTGAAAGATAACAGAGTGATAGGCACAGGCGAAGACTTCCTGGGTAGAACTCCAATGGCACAGGAAATAATACCAAGAATTAACAAATGGAATTACAGAAAATTAAAATTTCTGCAGAGCAAAGGAAACAATCAACAGAGTAAAGACAACTTAAAGAACAGAAAAAATTTTTGTTATTCTTCTTATAGAGAACTAATATTTAGAATACATAAATAACTCAAAAAATTAACCCCTCCAAAATAAATGACCCAACCAAAATTGGCAACTGAAATGAACAGATGCAGGCTGGGGAGATAGCTCAGTAGAATAAGTGCTTGCCTGGCAAGCACAAGGACCTGAGTTCAATCCCTGGTTCCACCAAAAAAAAAAAAAAGAAATAAACAGACACTTCTTTAAGGAAGTACAAATGGCTAGTAAGTACTTGAAAAAATGTTCAACATCTTTAGCCATCAGAAAAATGCAAATCAAAACATTTTTTACTCCACTAATCATGGGTCATCAAGAACACAAAAAGCAGGTGGGTCAAAATAGCTCAGCGGATTAAAGTGCCTGTAAGCAGGCACAGGGGCCAGGGGTTTGATCTCTGGGCCTGCCTTGCCAGCCCCACCCCCGGGGCACCCTGAGAGGGAAATCAAGACAGGGAGTGGCAGCATGTGCCTGTAACCCCAGCTCTTGGGGAGGCTGTAAACAGGCGGATCAGTAAGAGTCAAATCTAGTGGTGAGACCCTGAACACCCTGTAGATCCTTCCCTAAAATTAAAAAAAAAAAACCCACAAAACACAAAAAGCAACAAATGCCAGCAATTTTGGGAACGTGGGGGAAAGGAACCCTTTTCCATTATTAGTAGGAATATTAATGGAACCACTTTAAAAATTTGTGTGGAGATTCCTCATAAAACTAAAAAATAGAAATTCCATTTGACCCAGCTCTATCTCTCTTGCATATTTTATTCCCAAAGAATTAAACACATCACATTGTGGTAACACATAGAATCCCATATTTATAGCAGTGCACTTTGTAATAGCTACACTCTGGAAGTAGCCTAGATGCCTGTAAACAGAAGACTAGATAAGAAAATGGTGTACATATGCACAATAGAATAATATTCATCTGTAAAAAGGAATGAAATCAACTCATTTGTGATAGCTTAAAAAATTAAATACCTAGGAATCAACCTAATCAAGGAAATAAAAGACTTCTATAAAAACAGAGTTTTGAAGAAAAAGGCTGAAGAGGACATTGAAAAATGGAAAGATAACTTCTGTTGCGGGGGGAACGGAAGAAATATTATCAAAACAGCTATATAACCAAAAAACGATACATATAGTTAAACCAATTTTAATAAAAATACCAACACCCTTCTTCACAGAACCAGTGTTGCCGGCAGCTGAACCTGGAAGCTTATCACATGTGGGAGGCAGGATGAGGCCTCAGTGCCTAAAGCAGTCAAGCTTTCTCAGTCTTGAAAGAACATTCTCCTGGGGGCCGAGGAGATGGCTCAGTGGAATAAGCACTTCCCTGGCAAGGGCCAGAGTTCAATCCCTGGTTCTGCAAAAAAAAAGGAAGGAAAGAACATCCACCTGGACACTGTGGGCTATTAGTCGCTAGGCAACTTTGTTTGGGATCCTTTGCCAACATCAGACATGGTCCACACCGACCTCAGCTATTATCTCTTGTCTTTACTTTCTAAATCTTCTCAGGGACTGATGGATCCCTACAAACAAGCAAGGATAATTGTGGAATTTACATAGAACCAGAAGAGAGAACAGCCAAAGCAATTCCAAGCAAAAAAAAAAAAAAAAAAAAAAAAAAAAAAAAAAAAAAAAAAAAAAAAAAAAAAAAAAAAAAAAAAAAAAAAAAAAAAAAAAAAAAAAAGAAAAAAGAAAAGCAGAAAGCATTACAATCTAGGCTTCAAGTTATACTGTAAAGCTGTAATAAAAACAGCACGGTACGGGCACAGAGACAGACATGTGAAACAATGGTCTAGACAGAAGCAACCCTATGCACCTTAAGCAATCTGATCTTTGAAAAGGGGCTAAAAACACTGAAACAGCTAGCCTCTGTACATAATGGTGCCGGGAAAATCGGTTATCCATGTGCAAAAGAGTGAGTCTAAACCCTATCTCTTTCTCTGTACTAAAGTCAAATCAAAATGGATCAAAGATCTAGATGTGAAGACTGAAACACTGAATCTTCTGGGAGATAAAACATTTGAAGGCAGGTGTAAGTAAGGACTTCTGAACAGAACCCTATTAGCATAAGAAACAATACCCAGAATCAACAAATAGGATATCAGATTTTTAAAAAAGCTGCATAGCAAAAGAAGCAGACAAGTGAAGAGATAATCTATGGGCTGGGAAAAATGCTAACCACTCCTGGACTGATGTCTAGAATATATAAAGAATTAAATGAGGGGCTGGGGAGATATCAGTCTCATTCACAGAATCATGGTCATCAAAGGTTACAAAAGCAAAGCTGCTTTTTTCCACTGCCTCAGGTGGTCACAATTTTAATCACTTCAGTTTTTCCATATAGCTCAAAATAATCTCATAGGTGATGTTCTTCAGTATCTTCAATGCCACCAACAAAGATCTTCACCGTTAAGTAGGCACCTGATCTTTGATAATCTTCTCTTAAAACAGCTCTCTTTGGTTCCACAACTCTTCCATTCACTTTGTGTGGCCTTGCATTCATGTCTGCATCCACCTCCTGCACAGTGGCATAAGCGACAAACCCAAAGCCCTGGAACACTTGATATTCGGGTCTCATTACCACACAGTCTGTCAGTGTTCCCCATTGCTCAAAATGGCACCTCAGACTCTACTCAGTTGTTCAAAGCTCAGCCCTCCGATGAAGAGCTTCCGTAGCTGTTTGGGCTCCTCGGGAGACTCTGACTTAGACACGATGGCAATCAGAAGAGAGACTGACGATGCTTCCTCTGAGGTGTCTACTAGCAGAAAGGAATAAGCTACTAAGCGTACTCTCTGCTCCTTTGTGTGTACCTGTACTATACTTACACAATGGACTTTTTTCTTTCTTTTCTTTTTTCTTTTTTTATACCAAGAGTCAAACTCAGGACTTCACACTTGCCAAGCAAGCACTGTGCCCCTGAACAAAGTGGATATATCCCCACCCCACAATGGAGCCATAAAGGATCAATTTGAGTTGCTCATTGGAAATGGATGGATCTTGAGATGATAATGTTAAATGAAACAAATCAAATACAGATGAACTATTGAGTTTCTTTTATATGAGAATGCTAAAATACAAATAAAGAGCAAAACTAAAAGAGAGACAGATGAAACAGGGAGTTTGGGAAGGGATCTGAGGGAAGGGGGAACAGGGGATGAGGAGGGCAAGGATTAAAATGATCAAGGTATGAAATGCATAGGTACTTACTCTGCACTGCAAACATACACTAATTAAAAAAAAAAAAGAAAACAACACTGAAACTTGTCAGTTGCAGGAAAATGGATAGAACTTGAGGGAATCAGAGAAGTCAGTCAGTTGGGTAAGTCAGACACAGAGAGCCAAGTATCTCGTGGTTTTCCTTATATGAAAAGCCTTAGAATACAAACGAATAAAAGAGAAGATGGCAGAAAACAAAAAGGCAGACTCTTAAATATGGAAAAGGGGTTCCAGGGAAGGGGGAGGTAAAGAAAAAAAAAAAAAAAAAAAGGAGGGTAAAGGGATTGAAAATGATCAAGATAGAAAAAAAAAGATCCAGGTTAAATATTGCAGGTTTCTCTCATATATGAGAGGCCCAAATAAAATAAAACAGGGCTAATTCACTGAGGTACAGTAAATAACAGCAAAACAAACCATTTTTCATCTGTATCTTTATTGGCCCAGAAAACTCATTTCCAAATTGAAAACACAAGTTTTAGCTCCTTTGTGATACTCATGGAATGATCAGCAGATGAAGGCTGTATCTTAGGGCTTTTGTTCAGCTGTTCTTTTCAGTCACTGTCTTTAAGAAGTTTCTAGGGGGCCCTTAATACCTGGGCCTTGGCTGTTCTTTCCAAACCTGACCATTCTGACAGGCCCTGTGTACCTCTTCCACTCTGCCTGCCTTCCACAACTCTCCCACAGGGACACAGAACCTCCTGAGAGTAGCGTTCTGAGAGACTGCTGGTTCCCAAGATCCCGGAGCTGGGTCCTCCCCAGCAATCTCCAGCTCCTCACAGCCCATCAGTGCCAGACTTTTCCCCTCTGCCTCTACCTAGTCTCCCTAAAGACCAGTGGTTGATAACAATGTGACAGGTTTCCCTGCCCTTCCTCTTCTCCAGTCCCACCCAGCACAGTCCATTTTCACTCCTAGCTCTTCCAGGACCGTGCTGGGAACTGTATCCTCTCTGATTTGTTGGTTGGACATGATCACATCCAGTGCAGAATTAGGCCTGCACTCGGAGCTCCTACCTCTGGGTATTCCGAGGTTCTCACTTGGGTCCATGCTCTGCAGGTTCTGGATGCTTCCTCAAAATCAAGGCAAGAATCCCCTCTGAGGGCTGGGGCAGAAGCTCAGAGGTAGAGTGCTTTGCCAAGCATGTATGAGTCCCTGAGTTCACCCCCAAGCTTCAGGAGAAAGGCTGTGAGAGTGGGTGAGAAACAGACAGACAGACAGGCAACCATATCTAGAAGAAAACTGTTACATTCATGAGGAAAAGAAAAACACAGTAATGCGTGCCCCTCTCACCCTTGGAGGGCAAGGAGCCTGGGCTCAGGTGCTAGCCTGCAGGCCCACATCCACAGGCATGCCTTCTTCTGGGGCTAGAACTTGGAAATAACTGATCAGTGAGAACAGCTTGACTCTGTGATGCTTGCCATGTGGAATTTATCCTTACTATTTTATTCTGAAGCTAAAAAGAGACATGTTTCATTTTAGCCGCCAATGTCCATAGGTGAAATTATAGAAAGCTGTCACAGCATTCCCTTCGGGGGCAAAGCTCACACTTCCAAGTCCCCTCTTCTAAGCGGCCACCCCCAGGAACTTAGCCGGCTGCCCCCCTCCCTCCCACTCAACAAATCCAAGGCCCATGCTGGGGAAGGCCCAAGCTGACCTGGGGATACAAGTTACTGCAACAGGTAAGATTCTCCTTCCCTCACTCTGGGAAAGCGATCAGAAAAGCTTCATGGGAGCCAGGGAGGTGGCTCAGTAGAGTAAGTGCTTGCCTGGCAAGCACAACGGCCTGAATTCAATCCCTGGTTCCCACAAAAAAAAAAAAAAAAAAAAAAAAAAAAAAAAAAAAAATCTAAAAAGCTTTACATCTGTATTTCCCAGGTTTCTCACCAACACTTTTTCTTCTGAAAAAATGTAGAGGACAGAATTGCCACATTCCTGGGCCCCTCTGCTCTTGCACAGTGAGCACTGAGCTACATCCTCTGTCCCTTTTTATTATTCATTCTGAGACTTACTAAGGTGTAAGTCTGACTCAAATTCACAGTGCTCCTGTTTCAGCTTCCCTTGGTGCTGGGACTGCAGGTGTGTACACTATGGTGTCCAACTCCTTTCTTCTTTTATTGAAGAAAATAAATATTCTTGTAAAGGGTAAATAGCTACATCTCTTTTCCTTATTTATTTTTCTTAGCCAGATTATTAACACCTATGATACAGTTGGTTGGAGCATGTAGCTCCAAAGTTCAATCACACCCAACAGAAATTAGTTCATTCAGAAAAAAAGAAAAACGCAGATCAAAAAAATAATGAAAAAAAATTATCTATTTTAAAAGGGTTTTTTGAGGGCTGGCCAGATAGCTCAGCAAATTAAAGCACATGCGTAGGCAGATGCAAGGACTAGGGTTTGATCCCCTGCACCATATTCCGTGCCAGCCCTGCCCCCACACACGTTGAGCCAGCCCAAGACCAGGTATGGTGGCGCACATCTGTAATCCCAGCACTTGGGGGGCTGAAAACAGGAGGTTCACTGAGTCCAATCTGTGTAGTGAGACTTTGTACCAAATACATTAAGAAAATTTTTTTTCTAAAAGGGCTTTTTGTTCTTCAATTAAAAATGTAACTCCTCCTTGCTCAGCTTTCATCCACGGTTCTCACCTCTGAGGCAGCCCACTCCCTTGCAGACCCAAGCAGGGCTTCTGCACAGGGTTCTTTTGTGCCCAAGAACCGCCCCCATTGGTCCAGGTACCAAGGCACCTCCATGGTCAGGTCATCTTGTCAGCAAGTCTGGACACACCCAGCTGAGTCCTCAGGAAGTGGATGAGCTTGGTCTCTGTGAGGAATGCTGTCCCCAGAGTCACTCCTAAGCACAAGGCGCCCACAGCAACGTGTGCCAGCCTGGCAGGCCAGCCTTGCTCACAGCAGAGGAACGCCTGGGGAGAGAAACCATGGTCACTTCTCGCCTCCTCAGCATGTACCCCTTTCCTCTAGGACAGACCAGGGAAGGTGGCTATCGTTCAAGCTTCTAAGTCACATAAAAGGCCAGCCAGGCTGTGGGTCTATCTCCTGTCTCCCCACTGGTGATGGCCTTTGTGACATTTATCATAAGGTGCTGCTCTAGAGGGCTGGAGAGATAAGAGACTTATCCAGCCGACTCAGACTGGGTGGAAAGGGGACACCTAGAGGAGGGACAGCGGAGACTGCAGAATCACACGTGTGAAGGCTGAAGAGTCTTACCTCTGAAATACCAGTGATCCCACCAGCGAGGGAAAATACCCCAAGGAGAACAGGTGACAGGCGCAGGCCGGCCAGGGGCCTGTGCGGGCTTCCTTGGTAGTAGTGGTGGATGAAACGAAGGCTCTGTGTGATCCGAATGACCATGTTAAAGCAATTGGCCAAGATGAAGCCCACACTGCCACACCAATGGGTCAGGAGATAGGACAACACCAGGAACGAGAATGACAGTGCTAGCATCGTGAAATTGTACCTGGAGTAGAGACAAGGAAAGCAGGGCAGTGGGCACCTTGTCCTATGACATGCTGCTATAAAAAGTGGCATGAATTCTGACTCACAAAACAAATCCAGCTGAGTTCATATAATCCAGGTTTTCAAATACTGAGTGTCAGTGTCACCTTCATCCTTGAGCAGAATAAGAAAATTGGGCCAACAAAATAGCTCAGCAGACTAAGTGCCTGCTAAGGCAAGCACAGGAACCGGGGTTTTGTTTTTTTTTTGTCTTTTTTTTTTTTTGAGACAGGGTCTCGCTATGCAGTTCAGGCTGGCTTTAAGCTCACTTTGTAGCTCAGGCTGGTCTCGAACTCACAACAATCCTCCTGCCTCAGCCTCCCGAGTGCTGGGATTACAAGCATGCGCCACCACGCCCGGCTGGGACCGGGGTTTGATCCCCAGTGCCATGTGCTGCACCAGCTCTGCCCCCAGGTGTGTAGAGCCAGCCCCCAAGACCAGGTATGGTGGTGCGCACCTGTAATCCCAGATCTGGGGAGCCTGAAAACAAGAGGATCGCTACAAGTCCAAGCTGTGTAGTGAGAACCTATACAAAATACATTAAAAAATTAAAGATATTTATATTCTTCAAGGATAACAGTTGGTTATTTAAGTGACACTTTTTTTCTTTTCTTTTTTTTTGTCTTTTTGAGACAGGGTCTCACTGTGCAGTTCAGGCTGGCCTTAAGCTCACTTTGTAGCTCAGGCTGGTCTCGAACTCACAACAATCCTCCTGCCTCAGCCTCCTGAGTGCTGGGATTACAGGCATGTGCCACCATGCCCAGCTTAAGTGACACTTTATAATCATAACACACAAAAACCCTGTTCCGCCTAAATATTCAACATGAAGCCCAACACTGTGACACATTAGATGCTAAGGAGACAAGAGCTGGAGTGTGGCAGAGCTGGCCAGAAGATGTCCCAGTTATGAGCTCCCAGGGCAGCACCAGGTAATTCCCACACAACTGTGTGCACAACTTCTTGCAGGTTCCTACGAGATGTGTCCTGCATATAAAGACAAAAATGCCACACGGAGCCTGCTATTGTGACTTCTCGCAGAGACAGGTGTAGTTTCATTTTTGCTTTTTGTCTGTTTTTCTCATTTGGCCAGTTTGTTCTGCAGAGGCCCTTAGCCCTTGACCCCTCACTTTTCAAATAAACTTTTGGTACCACTTTTGACTTGTCCTGTCCAATTCTTTGTTTGAGGTAAGAAGAACCTTGAGCCGGGCGTGGTGGCGCAGGCCTGCAATCCCAGCACTCAGGAGGCTGAGGCAGGAGGATTGTTGTGAGTTTGAGACCAGCCTGAACTACAAAGTGAGTTTAAGGCCAGCCTGAGCTGCATAGTGAGACCCTGTCTCAAAAAGACAAAAAAAAAAAAAAGAAGAACCTTGAATACATCTAATACTGGCGAGCCATTCTAAACAAACTAACCAGATACCACTAGCTCTGTGACAGGTCCTGTGAGGAATGCAGAGGACACACTAGGAAAGGAACACATGTGGCTCTTGTCCTGTGAAGCTTTGATCTGTTTAACGGTCAAGGAATCATCAGAGGGGTGAGGAACTTGCCTAAGCAGTGAGCCAACCCTCCAAACCAACTCCTAGCCCCTACGCTACAGTGCCTCAGCATTCCCTAATCTTGGACAATGGGTCTCTTACAAAATGAGTGACCAGCATCTAGGATGAAATGTGAACTGGAAGCAAAGGCTCTCACATATTCTCTCCATGTTACCTATGTAGGGTGCTTGGTATTCTGGAACTAAATGACTATACTACTCACTTCACTTCTGATTTCAAGGCAGCATATCACTTATCATTCAGTTTTCTGCAAACAAAGAAACCCAGTGACAGCAAACATAAAATAACTCCCTGGCTCTCCAAGAGGCTATAGCACAGTCATAAGCCAAACTCCTCAGTGTATGGTGTGACCTTAACTCACCACAGACGCTATAAGTACACAGTTGTTGGGGGAACCAAGCCTTTTAGGCCTCCACACTATGGAGATATATATATTGGGGGCTGGCTCAGGATACCTTAAGGGCAGGTCTGGTAAGGCATGAGGATCTGGGGATTGAACCACAGAATCTTGAGCCTGACTGTTTTGCTTAAGCAGGCACTTAAACAACTGAGCCAATGGGCAAGCCCCCTAGGCCTCCACACTGTGAAGGAGTTTTGTTTTGTTTTGTTTTTTTTGCTACTTCATGCTGCCTTAAGGGGAGGTCTGCTGCCACTTCCGGAGCTGGGAATCAAACCACAGTCCTATGTGCCTGATTGCATTTGCCCAAGTAGTGCTTTGAACAACTGAGCTATCCGGCAAAGCCCCTAGGTCTCCACACTGTGCTCACTGGGTTCAGCCACCACACAGGTCGTGTGCATGAAGAGTGGTAAGAAAGCTACTGTGCCGTGGGACCGACGGATGCCCGCTGTAGGTCCAAGGGCAAGGTGCTGCAGAAACATGCTTCATCGAAGTGCATGAGGGCTGCATCGCACACACATGCATGTGTGTGTGTATAAAATTATATAACTATATATTACCACATAAATATTATGGTAAATAAAGTACTCTAAGCCGGGCATGGTGCCGCATGCCTGTAATCCCAGCACTAGGGAGGCTGAGGCAGGAGGATTGTTGTGAGTTCGAGACCAGCCTGAGCTACAAAGTGAGCTTAAGGCCAGCCTGAACTGCACAGTGAGACCCTGTCTCAAAAAAGACAAAAAAAAATAATAATAAATAAATAAATAAAGTACTCTAACAGAGGTGTGATTTTGAGAGGAAATTTTACATACTTCTAATTATAGAATCTCTTTTCATGAGTAATAGAAATACAAGAACCTGCACTTTCATAAGAAAGTTTTTTCTTTGACTACTAATCAATAATAGGATGGCCACTTCCTAACAAAGCCACTAAAGGTGGGATGCACCAGAAACAATAGTTTGATGTTTTTTAAAACAGAAGCAGAGATATACAGTCTCACTTTTTAAATATCGGACGTTTTGTGATTTTTTTTTTTTTTTGAGAGTCTTACTCTGCAATTTAGGCTGGCCTTGAACTGAGATATTCCTGCCTTAGCCTCATGAGGAATGGGGTTATAGGCATTCAAGATCAAATCCAGCTGTCACTTTATAAGAAATTACCTCAGTGTAAATTAAAACAACACCAAGATTCCATCTCACCCAAGAAAGAACAGCTTTATCTAGAAATCAACCAATAATAATGCTGGAAGGACTATGGGAGAAAAAGAACCTTCTCCATTGTTTGTGGGACTGCAGACTGGTACAACCACTGTGGAAATCAGCGTGGAGATTTCTCAAAAAACTAGGACTAGAGGTTCCAGCTGACCCAGCCATTTCCTTCCTTGGTATTTTCCCCCTCCCTAAAATTAAATGTATCATATCACAACATTATATGCACATTTATGTTTGCTACACAGTTTATAGTAGCCAAATCTTGGAAACAGCCAAAATGTCCATCAATCATGAAATGGATAAAAAAAGCTGAGGGTTTCACTCTTTCTTTTTTTTAATGTATTTGGTATAGGGTCTCATTATGTAGCTCGGACTTAAAGTGATTCTCATTTTCAGCTTCTCCAGCGCTCGGATTACAGGCGTGTGCCACCAAGCCTGGTCTCAGTGGACAGCTCAGCACACCTGGAGGCGGGGCCAGTAGAGCATGCAGCGCAGGGAATCGAACCCTGGTCCCTGCACTTGCCTCTGCTGAGCTATCTTGCTGGCCCTAAAAAGCTTTTTTTTTTTTTTTAATACAATGGACCACTATTCTGCCATAAAGAAGGATAAGCCTGAGACATATATAGGAAAATGAATGTACCTTGAATCCATACTTTTTTTTTTTTTTTTTGGCGGAACTGGGGACTGAACTCAGGCCCTTGCACTTGCCAGGGAAACATATATTCCACTGAGCCATCTCCCGGCCCCTTGAATCCATACTCTTAAGTGAATTTTTTTTTTTTTCCTCCCACGTGTTGTGGTTTACAGGCGCCCTACCACGCCCAGGTTGCAGGCGGGCCGGCCCACCCACAGGTGGGGACCGGAGGAATAGAACTTTGGTCCCTGTGTTTACCTAAGCAAGCGCTTAGTCCGCTGAGTGTACCACCGGCCCCAAGTGAAGTTAATCTGACATAATGTAAATACCACATTGTTTCTTTGGTGTGAGAAACCAAAAGTGTAAATACTGACCAAAATGTATAATAGGCATTGTGAAATAGGAATGGGGAACAGGTTGTATCATGTACAGGTACAAATTTTCTATGATGAATGTGATCATTACATATATCTAAAATGTACAATAAAATTGATTTTAAAAATCATAGAAGAAAATCTATGGCTTAAACTCTTAAGAGGTAGTATAGTAGACTATTCTGAGATTTTTTTTTTGTACTAGGATCAAACTCGGTACTTTGCACTTGCCAGGCAGGGATTTTATGCTGCTGAGCTATATCACTAGTCCTAAAGTAGATTTTATTGGTACATTTTTGATATACATAATGATCACATTCATCATAGGGAATTTGTACCTGACAGGATATAACTTGATCTTTTTCTCCTCATTCCCTTGCCCTCCCTTCAACTTTTCTTTCTCTTTATTAAAAAAAAAAAAAGCCATAGGTTTATAAATATTCAGTTATCTCCACCCAAATCCAAATAAATTGCCCCTAGTAAATGAAGCCAGATGGGCATATTGGCACATGCCTATAATATACTAGGATTATAATATAATCCTAGTATTCCAGAGACCAAGACATGAGGATCATTATGAGTTCGCAGCCAGCCTAGTGAGTAAAATCCTGTCTCAAAAAGCAAAAATCAATCAATCCATCCATCCATCAATCCAATAGTTAATTCTTGCTAACGAAAGAGCGATGCATCTGACGGTGAGAACCCTGTGGTATGGCTGTCTGGAAGCAGCTGACAATGAGGAAGCCCACTGTCTTTCACTGTAATGGCCTCTGGCAGCTGCTGAACTTTATAGAACTAAGTAACCTACAGTGATAAAGCCACATGTAATCTGCGGCAGAAAAAAAAAATAAGCATTTTAAAGATGCAATTAAAATATTACCTTTAAATCAAAGTAAAAATTATTCATCAGTAACAATGACTATTCTATGAGGTTTGGCTAACATAACCAGTAAATTCAGCCAGGCATGGTGGCACAGCTACTCAGGAAGCTAAGTCAGGAGGATCATAAGTTCAAAGCCCATCTGAGCAACTTAGTGAGCTGTGCCTCAAAATAAAAATGGGCTGACGGTGTAGCTTAGTAGTAGAGGACCTGCCTAACATGCAGGAAGCCCTGGATTCTATCCCCTCTGTTGTTCTTTCCTTTTTTTTTTGGTGGAACCGGAGATTGAACTCAGGCCCTTGCACTTGCCAAGAAAGCACTTATTCCACTGAACCATCTCCCTGGCCCCCACCCCTCTGTTGAAAACAAAACAAAACAAAATAGTAACATTATTTACAATTATTTATTTCTTCATGGCTCCCAGAAAAAAAAAAAAACTGGTCTTAAAATTAGGCCTGCCAAAAGGCCACAGGCATCAACTGAGATGCCAACCCAATCATTCCCCAGGAGGCACTAGTTGAACACAGCAAGGCACAACCGCACAAACAGGTTCTGCAGCCATGCGAAGGGTGGCACCGACCTGAAGAGGTACGTAAGACCAGTCACCTTTCAACAGTTAGAGGATCCATGTCAAAGGCACTCAAGGTCCAACAAGCTGAACAAAGAACTCCATCTTAGGCATTTGTACTTCCAACCCCTGCCCTATTGCTGACGTCTTCTTGGTCATCCAGGCCTCAGTCTAAATGCCACTGCATAAGAGGCCGCCTAGCTCACCCATCGAAAGGGCCCAACCACTCCTGCACAGCCCTGTTTTGTTTCTCAGCACAGTACAACCTCCTTTCTTCTTTTTTCTTCCTTCTGCTCCCCTTTTCCTCTCCTCTACCCCACCCACCTCCCCTCTTCCTCCTTTTACTTTGCAATACTAGGGATGGAATTACTGAGCTACCTCCCTGGCCCTTTTTCTTCTGACACAGGGACTCACTAAGTTTCCTAAGATGGCCTTGAAATCATACCCCTTCTACCTGAACTCCCAAGCAGCCAAAATTACAGGCATGTGTCACTATGCCTGGGTAGGTATTTTCTTCTTCTTTTTTAAATGTATCTATAAGTACCGCGTGCTAACCGATTGCCCCACTGGAGCATCTTTTTATTTTTTATTTATTTATTTTTTTTGTCTTTTTGAGACAGGGTCTCACTATGCAGTTCAGGCTGGCCTTAAGCTCACTTTGTAGCTCAGGCTGGTCTCGAACTCACAACAATCCTCCTGCCTCAGCCTCCCGAGTGCTGGGATTACAGGCATGCGCCACCATGCCCGGCTTGGAGCATCTTTTTAAATGTATCTAGTACAGGATCTGTAGGGTCTCACTACACAGATCAGACTTGTAGTGATCCTCCTGTTTTCAGCCTCCCAAGCGCTGGGATTACAGGCGTGCACCACCATGCCCAGTCTCAATCACCATCTCAGCACACCCTGGGGGCAGGGCCGGCACGGCAGCCGGGGATCAAACTTTGGTCCTACACAGGCACTTTAATCTGCTGAGCTATCTGGCCGGCCCTTTTCTTCTTTATTTACTAGTTTGCTATCTGCCTCCCTCCTCATTAGCTCCAGAGAACAGGGATCTCATCTGTCCTGGCCACAGTTATACTCTTAAAACTTAAAGCAATGATTGCTAGAGAGAAAACAAAATTATTTGTCAAATTAAGAGGAATCTTTAACAAAAAAGAAAATTGTTCTATACAAAAAAAAGTCCATCAATCAGAAGCTATATTAATATTTCATAACTAACCAAATACTGTTTTTATTCAGAAAAAGTGGAAGCTCGATAGGTAAAAGCCATTTTTGTTTCAGGGTATTTTATCAATTTAGAATCTGAAATGTTCAATGTGAATCCATTATAATTTAATGTAAAATATAATAAGCTATTCATTTCTACTACTAAAATCCTGATAGCTTTGTTTAAATTTATAGGAATGAAAAAACATGAGGGTCTGTGAAGAGCCCATCTGTTCAGACCGGGGCAGGGTGCTAGGTCTTTTGTATGTCTGGAGACACGTGCTCACAGCACATTTATTCCTAGGGAAAGTTACCTCATGCTGCATTAGAAGGTGCTCTGGCCCTTGTTTTTTCTGTTTCCTACTACCATGAAGATAGTTGTCCATATACTGTCAAAATTTCAATACAATGAAATTGTAAGAATTGTTTCTTTTGGTTTGACACAGTATAAATGGCAAGAAATCAGCCAGCCACTGCCCATTCTCCCTCAGGATTTGGTTGCAAGTTGTTTCTCTTTAGCTACTGTAAATGAATTTAGTGCTGACTCACCCCCTCCACAGTAAGGTTACGATAATAGAATTCCCTTCAAAGTGGTAGACTCCTACTCTGGGACTTTTAGCATGTTTTATGTTAATTTTAAAAGTATTCAGTGTGCTAGGTATGGTGGCACAGGTCTACAATCCCAGCACTTAGGAACCCTAGGCAGGATGATTGCTGCAGTCTGAGGCCAGCATGGACTACACAGTGAGTCTAAGAGGCCGCCTGAACTACACAGCAAGACCCTGTATCAAAACCCAGCAAACAAAAACAATTCACTGATTCAGTGAAAAAGGAGGCTGAGGCAAGAGGGTCTGAGTTTCAAGCCAGCCTGGGAAGTGTAGCAAGACTTTTGTGACAAGATAAAATTTTATAAAAGGGCTAGAAATGTAGCTCAGTAGAACCATTCTTGCCTAGTATGCATGAGGCCCTGGGTTCAATTCCCAAACCATAGGGGAAAAATAAATAAATCAATGTGAGAAGCAATGGTATGTTCAAAGCTAGTTTTTCATTTATCGTGGAAGGAAAAGTAGACTCTATAATTATAGACCTAGCTGAGATAAAAACCTCATCTGTCTAGATATTGTTTATTCGTTCATGTGGCTGAGTACAGAGATGGAGGAATTAGAGTCCAGCTTGTAAATACAGCTGACACTTCTGTGGACAGACATGGCTCCTCCCTCCACAAAGGGAAGAGGAGAACCTGTTGCCTCCTAGTCTTGCCAGGAGAGGCACTAACTGCATTGTGCTAGTGCGATGGAGATCCCAGGGGAGGAGCATGCTGGAGGGGCTAGTGCTGCTCTGAGGTCATCAGTAAACTTGCGCTCAGGACCAAAAGAAAAAAGATTGGTGATTAGTTCATTCTGGCCAAAGGCCAAGATCACACATACACTCTTAGGTTACCCACCTGTCAACCTCCTCTTTACTCATGGCAGCAAACACGAAACACTCGGTTACTCCGTTGATGGCAAGCAGGAGGACATAGACACAATAGAAACGCAGCAAAACAGGACCTACAAGGAAACAGTGCACCAAGACTCCAGAGGCCAAACAAGAGGCCCGCATGTACTTGCAGCTTGATGAGGCTCAGAGATCACCAGAACCACATTATAGGACCTGCTGGTATCAATAAGCAGACCGTGCCCACTAGAGGACTCTCAGGATTGTGCAGCACTGACTACAATAATTTACTAAAACCAAAAGGTCAGCTAGGATCAAATGTTCAAATGTTCAGATCTCTTGCTGAACAACTGAAAGCTTATCTAGGCAGCAAACACATCTGCTCACTTAAACCAGCATGAACAGGTCCAAGAATAAGAGTCTCAAAGACTAGCAGTCCTATATATTAAGGGAATCTCAGTTGAGCAGGTCCTGAAGAGAAAGTCTTCAGAAAAAGAACCAGGGTCCAAGACCAGCAGGAAACTACTGAGATGGGACAGTCAAATCTGCAGTGAGAGCCAGAGACCAGAATGATACTTTCTTCCCAAATAACTAGATAGGTAACTAATAAGCTTTGGAAAGGTCTGCTGTGTAGACAGCCAACTTCCCTGAAGCGGCAGCCAGGGAGGAGACAAGAGCGCGTGGGGGGACACCTTTCTGTGAAGTGCAGAAAAGCATGGGCATCAACCCAGGTAGACCACAACATGACAATTCAAAGTGCTAAATGGCCTTATAAGACTCCTCCCAGAGGTATCAAGAAATGTCACATACATGTGTTTCCCCAAGCCCTCGTATGCTCAGTGAGGCTGGACTTAGGGTGTGTGAACTTGGACTAAGAGTGTGTGCTAGCTGATTAGTCCACAAAGTGTGGCATGGTTCTGGGGTGAATAGGGAAATGCCCCCCCTGTGGACCACCCATCCAATGAGCTTGGAACCTGGATGGAAGGAAAGGGAAGGCAGAAGGAAGGCTGCCGCTTTCTGCCTCCCCAGCCACGGCCTGTTTCACAGCCGACTATGGACTAAAACCTCTACAAACTGTGAGCTGAGGTTAAATCTTTTCTTCTTTAATTTGTGCAGGTTGGGTATTTTGTCCCAGCAATATAGACTTTGCAATGAGAAGTCACTAAGACAATATGTACCAATTCCCCACCATGACTGTTATCATTATATACTACACATATCCACCAATTTGAAAAAGAGACTCTCAATGTCACAGTTTCTCATAGAATTTTGAACAATGAAATGCATGAATGCTATTGAGAAGCAGCATGAAGGGAAAAAAAAGCAGCATGAGGCTGGGTGTGGTGGTGCACACCAACAATCCAAGCATTCGGGAGGCTGAGGCAGGAGGATTGCTCTGGGTTTGAGGCCAGCCTGGACTACAGTGAGTTCAAGGCCAGCCTGCACTGCGCAGTGAGACTCCCGTCTAAAGAGACAAAAAATAAAAGAGGAAGCAGCAGCAGCATGAGAGGCCAGGCATGGTGGTACATGCCGGCAGTCAGGAGGCTAAGGCAGGAGGATTGCTATGAGCTTGTGGCCAACCTGGCCCGCAGAGTGACAAGTGAGTTCAGGGCCAGCCTGACCTACATAGTGAAATCCTGTCTCAAAAAGAAAAGAAGTAAGAAAAAAGCAGCAGCATAAGGCAGGAGGACTGCAGTTCAGGCTGTTGAAAACTTAACAAAACTCTGTAACAAATAATTTAAAAATTAAAAAAGGGCTGGAGATGTAATTCAGTGCAAAGGGCCTGGGTTCAATCCTTACTACCACAATAAATGTTCCACAATATGCAATATAACAATGATCTTGAATTCCTACCATTTTGTTTAGTGAAATTCTGTATTACTTTTAATTTTTTACTATTTAAAAAAATTTTTTTTAAATAATTTTACAAGTTAAAAAACAAAGCGGCAGTGAGGTAAACTAACAAAGTAAGGGAAGTCTATGCCTCCATCTTACCACTGAGGCACAGGAGAACCCGGGCCCTGAGCAGAGCAGGTGCAGAGGCCTGAGGGCTGATTTTTATTGTTTTCCACTGCAAAGACTGTTTACCAAAAGCCTCTTTGTCAAAGTGTAGAAAAATAAAGGGAGCCAGGTATGGTGGTGCACACTTGTAATCCCAGCCTCAGGAGGCTGAGGCAGGAGGATCCCTGTGAGTTCAAGGCCAGGCTGGCTACATAGCAAGACCCTGTCTTAAAGAAAAAAGAAAAAAAAAAAGGACTGCTACATTCTTTTTTTCCTTTTTAATGTACAGACCAGAGAACAGGAGCCCTGCCAATGGAATTGAGACCCCTGTTAAAAGGACTGTTATCAGAAAATAAACAAGTAATTTCTTTTTTTGGTGGAACTGGGGATTGAACTCAGGCCTTGTGCTTGCCAGGGAAGTGCTTATTCCACTGAGCCATCTCCCCAGCCCCTATAATTTCTAATAAAATAAACATTCAACCATTGACCCAGAAGTTCCATCCAAGCTATATATCCAACAGACATGAGGAGACCTCTTCCCAAAAACACTTACATAAAAACATTTGTTTTAGGACCGGGAGTGGTGCTGCACACCTGTGTCAGCCACACAGCACAGGGCTGTGCAGGCTGATAACAAGAGGATCACTAGGAGTCTGAGTGCACAGTGCGACCCTGAACCAGATATAGAAAAAAAAAAAATTGTGTTTGTACACATGGTGGCTCACGCCTGTAATCTCAGCACTCAGGAGGCTGAGGCCAGCCTGGGGCACATAGTGAGAGCGTGTCTCAAACAAAGCAAAACCATGCCATTTGCAGTGATTTTAGGCATCATAGCCAAGTTGGCCAACAAGAGAAGAAAGGATAAACTACAGGCAATCCATACAATGAAATATTTCTCAGCAAAAAAAGAAAAAAACTACTGATTAATACATGAATGAATATTAGAAATTCTATATTTAAGGAAAGGAGTCCAATACAAAAGCACACATATATATGATTTCATTTGTCTGAAATTCTTTATTAAAAAAATACTAGAACTGGAGATATAGCTAAGTGTAGCGAGCTAGTACTATGCCCTGTGTCTGATCTCTAGTACAAAATAAAGGCAGAAAGAAAAGAGAATAAGAAGGAAGGGAGGAAGAGTAAAAGGGAGGAAGAGAAACAGACAGACTGATCTATTATAGAAATCAAAACAGTGGGCCGAGGATATAGCTCCAGTGGCAAAGCACCTACCTGGCAAGCACAGGTTCTGAGTTTATTTCCTGGTACCACAAAAGACAGAGAGAAAGAGAGAGAGAGAGAGAGAGAGAGAGAGGAAGAAATCAAAACAGTGACTGACTGTGAGATACAGGGGGCAGTGGACTGAAAGGGTCCTGGAGAACTTTCTAGGGTAACCACCTATCTCTGGATGGCAGTTACATGGGTATACATAGCTGTCAAAACTCATCGAACTGTACTCTTAGACAGCGACATTCTACTCTAGGTAAATTATACCTCAATAAAGAAAAAAAAAATAGCCTGGCGTAGTGGCGTAGGCCTGAAATCCCAGCACTCGGGAGGCTGAGGCAGGATTGTTGTGAGTTTGAGACCAGCCTGAGCTACAAAGTGAGGTTAAGGCCAGCCTGAACTGCATAGTGCGACCCTGTCTCAAAAAGACAAAAAAAAAACAGAAAGGAAAAGGTATGGTCAAATTCTGGAGTCTCAGATTTTGGGACACATTCAGGATTTATAAAAGTTGTTTAATATGAAAGATTGCTATACTATGGGGACTCTATAGAATTCAGAAAACTATAAAAGGAACATAACAGGGGAGCCCTGATGCCTAACAATAAGCTACTTTCCACGGCTCCCTCTTCACCCTGTGTTCATCATATCCTGCTGCATTTCACCCCTAGGTCCCTGAAAGAGCAGCCTGGCTCCTGCTCCAGTTTCAGGAACAACTCCAGGGAGGAGAAAGGAGGCAGGCTCTGCCCCTATGGTGTAAGGCTATGCTGGGTGTGCCGCCTTACTTCTTCCTGTCCACCTCTCTCTTGCTGAAGCAGAGAGGAATGGGGTTCCTCTCACCTGGCATAGGATGTTCATGGTTGGTGGGGGCCCATCAAGGTGAACAGTGTGCTGCCCAGTATCAGGGAAAACAAATCTAGGCAAGAAGCAGCGACTTAGGTAAAAGGGCTTACAGCCAACTTGGGGGATCCAAAGATGGACTCTCAAACTGCGGGCTGAAGTGAGAATGTTTTCGGTTGAATTGTTTCCTATCATAAAAGAGATGTTGAAGGTCTAATCCTCAGTACTTCACAATATGATATGATTTGGAAACAAGGTCTTGATGGAGATATTCCAGTAAAATGAGACCATTTGGATAAGTCCTAGTCCAATGACTGGTGTCCTTATAAAGAGGGGAAATATGACAGAGACAGAAATGCACTGAAGACAGTGAAAACACCCATGGAAAACATGGCCATGTGAGTGGAGTGACACAAGTATAAGCCGAGGAATGCCAAACACAGCTGGCAAACACCACAGCCAGAGGGGACAAGGAAGGAGCCTTCCTAGAAGCCTTTAGGAGAGCGTGTAGCCTGCTGACACCTGGGTTTGGGGTTTTTAACTGGGAAACGCTATATTCCTGTTGTTTAAAGCTACTTAGAGGGGCTGGGGAGACTTAGCAGAGCACTTGCTTTGCAAGCATGAGGCCTGGGTTCAATCTGCACCCCCTAAAAGGGGAATAAAGTCACTCAGACAATGGTGCTTCATTATGGCTGCCTGTGGTAGGAAAGTAATAAAGCAATGGTGAAGAAAGAAAGATTTTTTGGGAGGGGGTATAGGGGATTTGGTACTCAGAACCTTGTGCTTGCCAGGCAAGTGTTTATGCCACTAAGCTATCTCAACCCCAGAAAAAAAAAAAAAAAGATTTTTAAGAGGAAAGGAAAAGAGCAACAGCCAGCGAGATAGCTCATTCGTATAAGCGCCTACCTGGCAAGTGCAGTCATGAGTTCAATCCCCAGTACAAAAAAAAAAGCAAAAGATAAGTGCCTAAAAAATAAATCTTGGGGTCAGGGAGATGGCTCAGCAGAATAAGCACTTCCCTGGCAAGCACAAGGGTCTGAGTTCAATCCCCATTTCCACAAAAATAAATAAATAAATAAAAATAAATAAATCTTGCAGAAGTTCACTGAATACTTGTTTTGCTTGATTTTGTGGCTTTTGGACGCAGTCTTATTATGTGCTCAGTCTGGCCTTGAACTCACTGTGCAGTCCAGACTGGCCTTGAATGCTCCTACCTCAGCTTTCTTAGAGCTGAGACTATTGGAATGCACCGCCGCACCTGGCCTATTTTTTTCTCTTAAGAACGAAAATGTTGAACTCGGCACAGCGCTGCATGCCCATACACTTGGCACTCAGGAGGTTGAGGCACAAGGATTGCCATGAGTTTGAGGCCAGTCTGGGCTACTTAGCAAGTTCAAGGCTACTCTGAACAAGGAGACCCTGTCTCAAAAAATCCAAAAACCCCAAAACAACAACCAAAAGAGAATGGAAGAATTAAATATGATGAGAAAGATTTCTCAAAAAAAGCCTTCAGAGTACTTTGAAGCCTCTAATTACAGTGTGAACCCCAGATAATGCAAAACAAAATCATACCCCTACACATGAAGTCCTATCTACTGCTCTCTAGCCAAGTCCAACATTTGGAGATGACAGGTACTGGTCACAGGTAAGCCTACTTCAAAGGTGAAAGCAAATTCAAATGCAAAACTTTGGGCCACAGGGGCCACTGAGGTGACAGGGCTGGAGCTTGGCGTACAGCTCAGTGCTCGTGTCTGCTTAGCATGTGTGAGGCCTGGGGTTCAACTGGCAGTACTTCCATGAGTAAGTAAAGTGACAGGGCTGAGCACAGACAATTGCTATTCTCTTGTTTAACCTAGGAAGTCTTTCTGAACATCTAATTTTTTTTTTTAAAATCATTTATTTATTTGGTATAGGGTCGTGTTATGCAATTCAGACTCATAGTGATTCTCTGTCGCAGCCTCCCCAGAGCTGGGATGACAGGCATGCACCACCACACCTGGTTTCAGTGGGGTTCTGGGGCCAGCATGGCATGCAGTACTGGGGACTGAATCCAGGTCCTTGAGATTGCCAGGCAGCAGCTTAAAATGCTGAGCTACCTCCCCAGGCCCTGAACAACATCTAGTTTGGTGAATTATTTAAATGATCCAAAAAGATTGCTGGGTTGGGTTAGCAAAAGCAGTAGTGCTGCTATTTTCTGGCATGGTACAGCCATTGGGAAGCACAGTGCTAGTGCAGTAAGACAGGACAAAGAGCAAAGACAGGCGGGTGGCAGCAGGGGAGAGCCAGCAGGTGCCGAGGGGAAGAAAGGACCTTATTCAAAGCCACATGAGTTTACACAGAGCGGAAGTCTGGTCAAAGTGAGAGGCAATGACCACTTGGATTCAAACGCTGGAAGACCCTGTGGCAGTGGCACTGAAGGCCCCTGAGCCAAGCAAAAAGGACAATGGTTGTGAAGAGCCATACTAAGCCACATGGTTTTTGTGTTTTTTTAGACAAGTTTTGCTGTGTAGCCCAGGCTGGTCTCAAACTTGCAATGATTCTACCACCTCAGCCTTTCAACTGCTAGGATTATAGATATGTACCACTACGCCCAGATCACATGTGCTTGTAAGAGAATGAGAAGGCTAAAAAACAGCTCAGAAGTCTAAGCACCTGCCTGGCAAGCACAAGACTTGAGGTCAACCCCAAGTATCACATGCCATGCTGGTCCCACGCAGAACTGGCCACCAAAACTGGGCATGGTGGTGCGTGCCTGTAATCCCAGCACTGGTGAAGCTGAAACTGGAGGATTGCTACAAGTCTGAGCTGCATAGCAAGACCCTATAGCAAATAAATAAATAAATGATTACATTTTTTTTTTTTTAAGAGAATGAGAAGCCAGAATCATTCTTAAGGCTCTACTCTCTCTGAAAGAGATGTGGAGAGCTCCTTTCTAAATCTAAAATCATTAATAACTCAGAGTGCAATACCTTAGAACCTAACTAACTCTACCCTTTAGCTGATAAATCTATTACCAATGCTCAGAAGGACACCAGCTCCTCATTCAAATAAAAAGACAACATATGACAGGAGTTTGTTTTTTCCCCTCCGTGATTACCAGGAGAACTTACAGGATCCCTTCTTAGCAATAACCTGTAACTATGCTACAGTAAAGGTTGTTGCTTGGTAACTGCTTTCTAAAGGGGCAGGGAGGCTTTGAAACTACTGAGGCCCCAGTCTCTGTACATAAATTCACTAACGGCTTCCTAATGAGGCCTCCCTGCACAGGCCTGGCAGTGATGTGCTCATAGGATGGCCCAGGGAGCTGCAAACAGTGCACTGGCTTCACAGCTGGATCCTCCAACGTTAACAACCTTTGCTATAGAGCTGAAGTTTGGCTCTCGTTTCTTCTTTTGCCTAGTACTTAAGTTGCGCCCCACTACAGTGGCAACTCAAACAGGCTATGAACTTATAAAAGGCCAAGCCCTTGATACTGAGATAGGAGGCAGAAAGGTTCTTCCAGGTGTTTGTCTAGGGAGCTGAGGAATTAAAAACATCTTAGTTAAACCCAAGAAGGAACCTTGCAAATGGACCGTTAGCCTAGACATCCCAGTACAGTCTGAAAATGGTGCAGCCCTAAAGGACTAGCAAGTGCCGTGAGATTCTTGGTGGCCTGGGCACCGCATATTTCAATATTAGACACACTCAATACTTTTCTCCTTCAAAAACTGAGAGTCAGTGGATTAAATACACCATTTTATTTGCCAAGATCAGTTTTATTCTCTGCAAATGGCTCTGGGTTATCCTTCAGAGGCTTTTATGCACCAGGCTATGAGATTTATGTGGCATTTACTATCTTCAGATGTGTTTAGGACCAAGCAGAGGCTCATTAAAGCCTGCTCTTTGCCTCCTTCCCTCATCCAGGGGAAGTGCTCGGACAAGTGCTTGGCAAAACACACTTGAAGTCTGAGAAGAAAGCCAGTGGCAGGGAAAGGTCACGCTAAATGCTCTAGGGAGGCTGGGAAATGGACTGGCCTAGTGCAGGCCCTGGGCACATGCACAGTGTGCATCTGACTCAAGTGTCGAGGCAGCCCCACACCCCAGCTATCCAAGAATTCTCGCTCCATGGACCCACCTATCAGCAATGTGTGCACAAGTTCTTAGATTTCATGAGACTATTTCTGTTTATAAATTACAAGAAAGTTGACAAAAATTCTAGTACATACCTGATCCTGAGCTAAGCATGGAACCTCCATAGATATCCAGAGCCAGCTGAGAATAGGCAAAGCCAAAGACAGTGATGGTCAGGCCGGTCAGCAGGGCCAGCTTGAGCAGAGACTCCAACACTGCAGCAGCAACGGCAATGTCCTCCTGGGCCAGGAGAAAGGGAAGGAATTGGTGAATCATGAGCTGAAGAATATGCTCACATTTGCCCTTCTCCCTGCACTGATTTACAGCTCACCCAATTTTTTTTTTTTTTTTTTTGTCGTTTTGAGACAGGGCCTCACTATGCAGTTCAGGCTGGCCTTAAGCTCACTTTATAGCTCAGGCTGGTCTCAAACTCACAACAATCCTCCTGACTCAGCCTTGCGAATGCTGGGATTACAGGCCTGTGCCATCACGCCTGGCTAGCTCACCCAACTGAGCTTCACCCCATTTATCTTTGTTTTTATGATAATTAGCAAAGGAAATAAAAGAGGTAATCACGTCTTCTTAGATGACAAGAGGGAAGTTTAGTTTCCAACTTACTTAGGATGAATTATTTTAATAGTTACTTAGGGAACATTTTTCCTTCTGATATTCTTTTTTTTATTATTATTTATGTACTTATTTATGTATTTACTTATTTTTGCAGAATTGGGGATTGAACTCAGGCCCTTGTACTTGCCAGGGAAGTACTTATTCCACTGAGCCATCTCCTCGCTCTCCTCCCTTTTTAGTCTTTATTTATTTGGTATGGGGTTTCACTATGCAGCTCAGACTCATAGTGATCCTCAGCACTGGAATTTCAGGTGTGTGCCACCACGCCTGGTTTTGGGCAGGCACAGCACGCCCAGGGTTCCGGCATAGCATGCTGTATTGGGGATTGAACCTGGTCTTTGCACTTGCCATGCAGGCGCTTAGACCTCCAAACTATCTCCCCAGCCCAAAAATATTTATTCTTAAATGGACAGCAAGTTTTTATCTAGGCCTGCCAGCTCTATATTTTTCCTGACAAAACTCTGACATTACTGTACACTTAGGGAAATATTCCTAAATGAGACTGGGAACCAGATTAGCTCATTCTGAAATACTCATCACAAATTATACTTTGTAAAATAGTTTCTAATACAAGTAAGAAATACACCCAACTTGTTTTTAATTCTGAAGTGTTAAACATATTTGTTGAGGCTGGGGAGATGGCTCAGTAGAATAAGTGCTTGCCTGGCAAGTGCAAGGGCCTGAGTTTAACCCCAGGTTCCACCAAAAAAAAAAAAACCCAAATAAAATAAAATAATTTTAAAAGTTAAAAAAAAAAAACATTTGTTTTCAAAAGACCAAAAAAATCTCTATAGGTTAATTTTTTTTTCTATAGGTAAATACTCCTTTCTTTCTTTCTTTTTTTTTTTTTTTTTTGGTACCAAGGATTGAACTCAGGATTTACAGGCAAACTCTTTGGGAGACAAAAATCTCTTTTCGATTGACCGACTACAGCATATAGATTCTCAGGTCAGAATATGGCCCTGGCATGACACATGCTGAAAAAAGCCCAGTGACCATACACTCTTTCTCCCCATAGCCTAAGCTGACATCATTAGGTTGAGAACCTGAGGGTGGGAGACAGAGACCCATTCTTACACCTCCAAGGCCACCAGGATAAGCATAAGGTCACAAAGAAAACAAAGCTGTGAGACAAAAGGGAAGCCAGGAGGAAAGACCAAAGGCCATGAAAGAGCAATGAGCTCTGGGTCCTGCCACCGGTCAGAATGTGACAGAAGAATGAAATCTAAAAGAAAATCTCAGATCAAACAGAAGGGAAACAAACACCTTCATTTCTGTTTGCTGTGCAACCAGATGAAGGTTCATTTTAGAGAACAGGACATGACAACCAAGACTACAGTACCTGCTTCTGAAGTGTGGCATCCTTTTCCCTCTCCAGCACTTTAGCAAAGAATAAATAAAAACTTTCCTCTATTGGCTGGAAAATTAACCTGGCTACAAGGGACCCAAGATTATTGACTACGTCATATACACCTACAAAACAAAAAGGAAAAACATAGCAATCATATTAGTTTTTCTATTTTAATTTTCATAGTGCTATTAAACTTTTTCTAATTTAATGTTTATTAAACTTTTAAAAAACATCTTGAGACAGGGGCCAGGAAATGGCTCAGTAGAATAAGTGGTTCCCTGGCAAGTGCAAGGGCCTGAGTTCAACCCCAGGTTCCACAAAAAAAAAAAATCTTGAGACAACTGAAGGTTTCTACACAACTGAAGAAATAATATTCCATGTACCTTTTACCCAGCTTTCTTTATTGATAATATCTTTCAAAAACTATAGTATGGCCAGATGTGGTAGGCACACATGTGATCCCAGCATCTGGGGGCTGAGGCATGAGGATTGCTGCAAGTTCAAGGTTGGCCTGGGCTACACAGTGAGTTCAAGGCCTACCTGAACTGCACAGTGAAATCCTGCCTCAAAAAGATAAAAAAAAAAAAAAAATTATAGCCAGAGATAAAGCTCTGCAGCATAGTGCCTGCATGGCAAGTGTAAGGTCCTGAGTTTGATATCCAGTACCCAAAAAAAAAAAAAAAAAAAACCAAAAACACAAAAACAAAAAACTGTAGTACAGTATCACAACCAGGATCCTGACACTGATGTAGTCAAGATACAAAATGCCTGTATCAGTAGTTCTTTTTAAAATAAAGGTTATTAATGCAAATTTGATTTTTTCCTATTTTTATTTCCATTATTTTGAGACTACGTTAAACAATAAATATAAGAAAATAAGACAGATCTTTGTGGCTATGTGGGTGAGCTCTCCTTTATTCTCTCTCTCTCTCTCTCTCTCTCTCTCTCTCTCTCTCTCTGTCTTTTTTTGTGATACCAGGGATTGAACTCAGGACCCTGTGCTTGCCAGGCAACCAATCATTCTACTGAGCTATCTCCCCAGCCCTTTATTCTTTCTTAGCACCCTTCTAATTCTGAAAATGACCTCTGTAGGGAGCAGGGGAAAGCCAGGGAATCCCCAACAAAAACACTACCAATCAAGTCACCTGAGAGAACAGTCTGCTTACTGTATATATTTACAAAGCCCTACAATTTACAATCATTAGGATTCATTTTTGTACAATCTGCATTTTGTATAAGTTTCAGATTCACCTTTCACTAAATATATCAAACTAGAGAAAAATATTAAGAAATATCTGTTAATAGTATTCACCTTTAGGGCCAGGGAGTTAACTCAGTAGTATAAGCGCTTCCCTGGCAAGGGCATGAGTTCAGTCCCTGGTTCCACAAAAAAAAAAAAAAAAAAAAAAAAAAAAAAAAAAAAAAAAAAAAAAAAAAAAAAAAAAAAAAAAAAAAAAAAAAAAAAAAAGAATGAATTTAGGGCTGGGGAAATGGCTCAGTGGAATAAGCACTTCCATGGCAAATGCAAGGGCCTGAGTTCAATCCCCAGTTCCGACAAAAAAACAAACAAACAAAAAAAAAAAACCACCACACCCAGACATATAATAAATAAGATGATGGAAATTCAGCACAGGAACAGTATACTAAAAGCTTCTAGAGAATAGTATTCACCTTTAATTAAAACATCACAAAATTTTATCTTACCCTGGTCACCAAAATTTAATATGTTAAAAAATGTCATCACATATCGTTCACCTATAATAAATGGAAAAACAAACTAATTAGCTTTTAAATACAGATTAATTTGTTTCCTTTCTCATATCATATATCGACTTTTATTGTTGACAAATACTCTCAAACAGACATATTAGTTGTCCTAATGCTGATTTCAAATGATAGTAATAATTTGGGAAGTGCTGAGGGTTTTACTATTAGCAAATCTATAAGCCAGTGTCTCAGTTACTCTTCTCTTGTTGCTGGGACAAATACCTGACACCCAAAATGAAGGAAGTTACTGGAAGTTTTAGTCCATACTCAGCTGGCTCCAAGGCTGAGTGGCACAGGGCAGAGAGCAGCCTTTCATGGTGGCACAGTGGAGGAGCAGCAGCAGCAGTGGCTGCAGAGAGCTAGTCTGTTCCCTTAAACTACATTCAGGCTCTCTGCCCCAGGCTGAGTGTAGTACTTACACCCATAATCCCAGCAGTACTAAAACCATAATCCCAGCCTTGGATCACCCATAATCCCAGTGGATCATGAGTTAATCACAAACTCCAGAACTCCGCCCCATAGGGCTTTGGGAGGATATCTACAGACAAACTATAACAGCCAGTTAAATTAAAAACCAACAACTAATAACACCAGTCTAATACATTACAAAAAAAAGCTCTTGGAGATTAATGTCAGTAATGAGAAAAACTGTCCCAGGTCTTAAAGAGGTCAGAAGGGAAATGTAACTAAGAAGGGAGATGTTCCTCAGTGTGGGCACAAGTGCACCTCAGTTTCCTCTAGAGTGGACAGTGCTCTGGAGGCCCAGTTCATCACTGCAATGGAAGACAGCCTAATGCTTTCAAGATGAAGACACAGCCTGGGCCCCCTCCCACCTCTGTCCCCACCCCCAGTTTTCATGATTTCTTGTTCATGAGTGAAAAGCACTAATGACTACAGAGATAAGAGTACTAAATAGAATCCACAGCCTGCAAGGTCAAATCTTGACCTCCTAGAGAAAGGAACACATGGAGAGGCTAAGTTTCCATCTTCTCTCAAGTTGTTCCTCTTTCTGATCATGTCCCCTTCATGCATGTAGCAGGGACCTGTGAGAGTCATCCCAGGCCTGAAGCTCTATGCTTCTCTGGTACACCCTAATGGCCAAGAGTTACAACTTTTGTAAATACAATTGGTCTTCTACATCTGGAGGCTATGCATCCAAGGATTCAACCAACTATAGATCAAGAATATTAAAAAAAAAAAAAAAAGCTAGATGTGGTGGCACACACCCATAATACCAGCACTCTGAGAAGCTGAGGCAGGACAGTGAGTCCAAGCCCAGCTGGCAATTTAGTGATCTACAGAGGCCCTGTCTCAATAGAATCTAAGAAAGGTCTAGGGACGTAGCTCAGTGTAAAAGCCCTGGGTTCATTCTCCAGTACCACCAAAAAACAAAATGCACCTAAGCTGAATGTGTACATTTTCCCCCACATCATTATGCCCTATAGTATATAACAATAGTATGCTATTAAACAATACAGTATAACATCAAATTCACACTGCATTTACAATGCATTAGTTATTATAAGGAATCTGTGGATAAAGTGCACAGAAGGAAATACCTAACTTACATGCAAACACTGTCTTACACAAGAGCCTTGAGTATCCTTGGGTTCTAGTATCCACAATGGGGTGCAGGGCCAACTACTAATCAGCCCTCCAGTACATGGAGGGTCAACTGTAACAGCTCTAAGTCATTCCCTGTTTTCACACCATCAGTGCTTTCAGAAAGTCCAAGGTCTTTCATTTTGCATTAAGGCTTTTATAAACTGACTCTGATCTATGTTCTTTGAGGGGTGGTTTGTTTTACAGTATTGGAGATCGAGTCCAAAGCACTCAAACTGAGTGAGCTATATCCCCAGCCATTTTACAGTTTTTTATTTTGAGACAAAGTCTCACTAAGTCTTCAACTATTTAGGCTGGGCTCAAACTTGTGGTCTTCCTGCCTCAGCTTCCCAGAGGGCTGGGATTAGAGGCATGTATCACCACTCTGGCTCCCAAGCCAACTCTGTGGCTCCCTTTGCCAACTCCACTCCTTGGTCTTCCTGTTACACCTCATCTACCTGAGGTCATCCTCCAGCTGCTCTGGGTCAGCCTGGCCCTCGCTGTGCTGTTCTTGCCACCTAGAATGGTTTGTTTGCAGTATCCTTCCTGTCTCGTGACAGAATAGGCCTCTTCTCACATTCTATAAGCTTCCTGAGGGTGGAGGCCCCTCTCTGTCACCTCTCTGGTTTGCTAGCAGAGCTCCAGGAAATGAAGTGGCACTTGGGGATTTCTGGTGAGTGCACGACATCTGCAACTTTGTTGGAAGAACGTGCTCCTTGGACCACATTATTTACTCATTTACTCAGCACCTAGCACCTGTGTGTACAGGAAATGCGGGCAGAAGGGAAGAGCATACACCTTCTTGCTATTACTGAAAGCAATTAAAACTTTCTTTTTTAAGCCGGGCGTGGTGGCGCGTGCCTGTAATCCCAGCACTAGGGAGGCTGAGGCAGGAGGATTGTTGTGAGTTCAAGACCCGCCTGAGCTACAAAGTGAGCTTAGGGCCAGCCTGAACTGCACAGTGAGACCCTGTCTCAAAAAGACAAAAAAAAAAAAAAAACAAAAAAACAAAAAACTTTTTTTTTTTTTTTTTTTTATATAGTATCTTGCTATGTAGTGTAGGCTGCCCCCAAATCACGGTAATTCTCCTGCCTCAGCCTACCAAGTACTGGGAAGAATTATAGGCAGGCTCAAGGGTTTTTTAGAGCTATAATTTTTAAAGATAAAAAGAATCTGAGTCTCAGATTCTTTACTTCACAGCCACGAAGAAAGGTGTCCTGAGAAGTCCCTCATGTTCCTCTGCCGGCCGGGCAGTCAGGCTAGGACAGTCAAACTGCGAAGCAAGCACTCCGCATAACATTCAGGCCAAGCTCAGGAAGCTAAATACACAGCCGAGTTAAACCTGCTGTTGCAAACACACATCTGGCCATGGCAATGCAGAAAGCCAACTGAGGACACCGTCTGGAGTGGACCCATCCTCTCAAACTCAGAGGGCTCTTAACACTTAGGGAGGAAAACAAGCACATAAGAACCTTTCCAGAATCTGCTCCACTGATTCTCCTACTCTTAACAACAATGTGAACTATCAAACACACAATTTCCCTACAGTTACCTTTGGTTGCTGTCACTCGTCTTGCTCGATCACTAAACACCTGCTGAGCAGCTGCCAGGCCTGGTAAGGACACAGTGGTGAGCAGCAACTTCCTGCCTTGCAGCTCACCACCTTCACTCAAGCTTGTCAAAAGCCTTCTAACCTGGAGGGCCAGGGAGATGGCGCAGTGGAATAAATGCTTCCCTGCCAAGCGCAAGGGCCTGAGTTCAATCCTCGGTTCCACACACACACACAAGAAAGCCTTCTAACCTGTACAACCCTTAAATAGTTTTACTGTCCTTAAACAGTTTTACTGTTGTACCAGCAAGGTTGTAAGTTCAGGCTAGAAGTACGTACTCTAGAGGCTCAAGGAGCACTCCGATACTTCTCGGTCATCTCCAGCTTGCAGGCGGGCCAGTGAGGCATGGGGCAACTGCTTCCTTTGGAAGACTATTTAACAAAAAGTAAAGATGGGGTAGGGGTAACAAGAAAATAATAAGGGCAGGAGTATTAGGATGCTAGAATTATAGGAAACTTCTATTTTTGGAATTTTTTATAATAGGATTATGTTACTTTTATAATTAAAAGATAATTTTGCAAAAATTAAAAAATATGTTCAGTAATAGAGACATAAGTAAATTGGACATGACATGCGCATGCAGAAAGAAACTACCACCATTAGCTACTCCTAATCTCATTCTTTGAACTTATGCTGGGTACAAATAAACCAACACACAGGCATATAAAAGCTATTTCTGATCTTTCCCGGTCCTCTGCATCAGGAGCTCTGTTGTTGCTAAACGAGGCAGGAACTTCAGGGTCTCACCAAACTGTCACACCAGACAGTCTTGTTGCTTAAGACAATAAGCTGACTTCTGGTGCAGTGGTGCATGGGTAAATTCAGTGCAGCAGACTGCAAGTATGAGCCTACCCTGGCAATTTAATGACTTAGTAAGATAATCTATGGGAACCATCTATCCATCCATCCTTCCTTCCTTCCTTTCTTTTCTTTCTTTCTGTGATACCAGGGATTACACTCAGAACCTTGCACTTGCTAGGCAGATGCTTATGCTGCTGAGCTGTCTCCCTGGCACTCAGGAGGCTGAGGCAGGAAGACTGCTGTGAGTTCAGACCAGCCTTGGGTATAGAGGAACAGCAGGAACTATCTAGCAAGACTGTCCCAAAAAGCAAACAAAGGACTGGGAGTGCAGCTCAGTGTGAAGGTCTAATCCCTAATACTATTAAATAAAAAATATTTCTTCTTCCTCTTTTTTTTTTTTTTTATTTGTCTTGTTGAGACAACTCAAAAAGCTGTCTCAGTTTTTGAGACAGCTCAGGATGGCCTCAAATTCACAATGATCCTCCTGCCTCAGCCTCCTGAGTGCCTTTTTTTGAAACCTAGTTCTTACATAATGAAAAAAAAAGTATTTGGTATAGGGTCTCATTATGCAGCTTGGACTCATAGTCATCCTATTTTCAGCCCCCCCAGGACTAGGATTACAGGCATGTGCCACCACACCCAGACTTGGTAGCTGGCTCATCATGCCCTAGGGGTGGGGATTGAACCCTGGGCCCTGTGCTTGCCAAAGCAGGCACTTAGCCTGCTGAGCTATTTTGCTGAATATTAAAACTTAGTTCTGAATAAAATTGAAAAAAGAATAAAATTTAGGATAAGATTATTACATGGTTTATTTTTCTAATTTCCTATTTGATAATATTTTCATAATAAATTCATTAAAGTTGGGCTGGGGAGATAGCTCAGCAGTCTAAGCACCTGCCTGGCAAGGGCAGGACCCAGGTTTGATCCCCTGTACTGCATGCCATGAAGGCCCTATCGTGCTGGCAACTGAAACTGGGCATGGTGGTGCATGCCTATAATCCCAGTGCTAGGGAGGCCGAGATGGAAGGATCACTATGAGTCCAAGCTGTATAGTAAGACCCTGTAACAAATAACACATAAACTTAAAAAAAAATTATTAAAGTGATAAAACATGGTGTTTTACAGTTAGAATTTGTTATAGTTGTGCCACCACGCCCAGCTGAACTCGCTGGAGTTTGAACATGAAGTTCCCCCAGCCCACGGTCCCACTGGAGGTGATAAAGCCTTCAGAAGCCAGGGCATAACAGAACCCAAGTTAGGCCCTTGGGGACAGTGCCTTGAAGGAGACAATGGAACTCTAATCCCTTCCTTTCCGTCCTTGCTTCCAGCCACCATGAAGTACCATGCTGCCAATTTCAAAGCAATAGGGTCAATAACAGTGGACTCTAAATCATGAGCCAAATAAGTTTTTTATCCTTTCTACTTCATTCTCTCTGGTATTTTGTCATATTAAAGGAAAGCTAATACAGTCTTGGGTACTAGTTAAAGTGTTCCTTACTGTAGTAGCCCTCCAAAGAAGTTTTACAACCTCACAAACGTTTAGTTCCTTCATCCAGAATAAAGGATGAAAATACTATTTATAAGGCTGCAAAGAGATTTGAATTAGACAACTTAGAGCATAACTCTAACTAAATGTTGGTTTCCCTGCTTAAAAATTAAATTAAAACATGGGGTGTCCTTTGCTGAGAGAGTATCAGAGAGGTAGATGGATCCAGGTCATCAGCAGTCCCGTGAAATTTCTTCTAGTATGATTAGAAGATTGATCAGAGTGACCTTTTACTTACCTTCTGTCAAAATTTGTTTCAAGAAAGACTGTTTGAAAAAACTCCAAGTCAACTTAGCCTCTTTCCAATTTATAAAAGCCTAGAAAACAACAATAAAAAACCAAAATAAAAAATCTCAGGCACTTCAAGGATAAGCATAAAAGCTACCAGAGACAGATGTATGCTAGTCCCGAAACGCCAACTTGTAAAGCCCTCTTGGAATCATGTAATGCGAAGGCACACAGAAGGGACCCACAGATGCTAGGAAAAAACTTGTCACCACTGTTTTTTGAATCAATCTCAGTGTTCCTCAAAGGCTGTGTGGTGCTTTGGTCCTCGGCAGGTGGTATGGGAGGTGGCACAACTGCTCAGGTGGGCCTAGTGGGGGCTTTGAGGTCACCGGGTTTGGGCTCAAAGGGAACTGTGGGATTCCAGCCTCCTCCCTTTCTCTCCTTCACCTCCCGGCCCTGAAGCTAAGCTGTTCTGCTCGACTGTATGCCTCTGTGCAGATGTGCTGCCTCACTATAGGGCCCAGACAGAAACCTCCAAAACTACAAGTCAAAATAAATCTTTGCTCTTTCTAAGTTGATTCTTTTGGGTGCATGTTTTCATTTTTATTAGTACAGGTATGCAGTACATAACAACTACACTCCCTATGGGGAATTGGTCATGCCCATAACACATCTTCATTCTGTCTATTTCCCCTTCTCCTCCCTCCTCTCTCCCCTTCCCCTATCTCTTGGTTCCCTTCCCTTTGCAAAAGATCTCTATCTATCTTTTATTTTGTTCTGTATACTTTTGGTTTCTCATATAGCGGAAACCACATGAACTTAAGTTTGTGTGTCTGACTTATTTCCCTTAACATTAGGGTTTCCAGTCCCACCCATTTTCCCACAAGTGACTTAAGTTTATCCTTTATGGTACAGTAATACTCCATTGTGTATAAATACCACTAATCCAATCATATCATTTATCCATTAACCTGTAGGGGTTTGTTACAGCAATGAAAAGCTAACTACACATGAAGACAAAGTCTGTAAGGGACATGTCCAAGATTCACATACAGAGATTCCTAAAGAATTGATAGGCATGAGCTATTTTCAGTTTGGAGGTATTGTACATAAAACTTCTATGAACTTAAAACAAAACGTACAATTATATTGAAAGGAACAGTTAATGCTTAAGTTATTTTTTTTCTTTTTAATTTTTTGACCAATTTTGCATGTTTATATCTGGTAATCTGAACAACGTACTTTGAAAACAAAAATACGCAAAACAACGATCATTGTTGGGCAGGTGAGACCACTCAGCAGACCAAGTGCCTGGGACCGCAGTTCAATCCCCGGTGCCCTGTGCTGTGCTGGCCCTTCCCAGACACCAAGACCAGGCATGGTGATGCACCCCTGTAATCCCAATGCTGGGGAGGCTAAAAACAGGAGGATCATATGAATTCGAGCTGCATAGTGAGACCTGTACCAAATACATTTAAAAAAAATTATAACTATTGTCGAATTCCTATCATTTTATTTAATGAAATGATAATAATTATTATTATTTACTATTTTGTTTATTCTTTTTCTTAAAAAAAAAAAAAAACCTGTTGCTGCCCCACTGGAGATCCAGGGCACACTGACTATCTCTAATATATACAGCTTAATGTTTTCTTAAAACAAACAAAACTCTGAAGGCCAGGGAAGTAGCTCAATGGTAGAGTGCCTCTCTAGTATGTATCATTCCCTGGGTTTGATTCACTAGCACTACAAAGGAAAATTTTTAAAGTGTCTGAAACATGCCAAGCTTCAGAACAAATCTGTCCCATGTACTCAACACCTTGTCCCTTCACACTAAGCTTGAAGTATGCCTATATAATTTAAGAGAAATTCAGTCATTCCAGGTCAGGCCAACCACTCAGAATTGGTATGATAGAGGAAGGGATAAAACAAAACTTTGGCTAGGGCTTTTCTGAGTCTCCCAAGGGGCATCAGATTGCCTACTTCTTAAAGGTCAAGTGGGCAAGAAGGAAGCAAATGCTCAGTGAGAGTAAAGGCCGACCTGTAAGAGACAGGTGTCCTCAAGGCAGAGAGATGATCACAAATGAGGGGTGGGACGGTCATCTCCTTCAGGTGCCTCTGGGAGTCCCTCTCACAGGCATCCCAGGATCCCCAAACTTCAGTCTGGGAGATAGAATTTTAATCCTAGAATAAAATAAATGTGCTTTAAAAAATTTGCTAATCCAAAACAGTGACTTTTGACTGGTGGAGTTCAAGTGGGTTTGGGGAAGGGCAAGAGTGGATCACAGTCCAAGGCCATTCCACCTCTCCAAAAGGTGAGCCTCAGGCACAGAAATGGGCCCCCGGGCAGGCCTGGGACCTGCTCCAAGCCTGCAGGCCCCACTCTTGGCCCAAAGCCTATGTGTGTAAAGCACTGCCAGCTAGCAGAAATGCAATTATTAAATTGTCTAGCCGACACTGTTACGGTTTGTGTCTGGATGTCCCTGAAGCCTCATGCAGTATGAGTCATGGGGGGGTGGGCATTTTCAGAGGTAGTTCAGTCTGGAGTGTGTGCCTGATTCACAGTGCAATGCTCGAATTCAGGGTGCTGGGATTAATGGTGGTGATTACTGGATCAGCCCACCGATGAGATAGGCACCACCCTAACCCTAGCAGTCTGGATAAGCTGAGCGGGGCAGGAAGAGGCCTGATTTGCTCTTTTGCTCCTGATGCTTTTGCTCTCTTCTGCCCCCCATGACTTGCTGCCCCTCTGCCATGCCACCCTGCCTGGGAGCCACTAATCATAGAGTGAAACTTCTACAAACTGTGAGCTAAATAACCCTTTCCTTCCTTAACTTTGGGTGGTGGGTACTTTGTCTTGGTAACAAGAGAAAAGTAACTAAGTCAGATACAATAAACAGGAAAATGACACAAGTGAAACTAATTCTAATATATTTTATTTGACCTAAATATTGTACTTTAAACATGTAGTCAACAACAAAAAGAGTGGCATTTAACGTTACTTTTTTAGTCTTTGAAATCTAGTGTTTCTTGCCCTCACAGCTCATGTAAACACTGAAAAACGGTCTACAGCTACACGCAGCTAGTAGCTAGCCCTATGTAAGTCCAGAGCCCCTCTGAAAGCAAGGCTCATGTCAGTCCCCTTCCCCTCACTATAGGTTTCTGAACCTTTCTTCTAATCACCAAGATAAGGCTGCTCCCACTCCAAGGGTGCCACCTGCAGAGTGTCACTGAACCTGGGGCAGATGACAGGGTCGCTCTAGCCCCAGAATAAATTTTCTACAGTAAAAGGAAAACTGGGCCACAAAGTATTTAAATCAGGCCATCAGCAGATAACTATCACCCCCGTCACCACTAGGGGACACTGCAGCCCATTCATCCTCTCAGGGGCTGGTTCTGCTCAGTCAGCTCTAGGGAAGTCAGTGTCAGAGAAGAGATGGGGAGTAGCATCTTATCTCTCATAGGACTCCCTGACCCATGCTACGGGGGTATTCTGAGAGGTCTGCACAGAAGTACCCATGGGTTTGGTTTGGTTTGGGTGGATCACAGCTCTGGGGATTTTATCCAGGGTCTTAAATTGGGATATATCCCCAACCCTTAATTTTTTTTTTTATTTTGGGCCAGGGTTTCACTGAGTTTTGTGAGCTGTGCTCAAAATTGCAATGCTCCTGCCTCAGGCTCCAATTGCTAGGATTATAGGCATGCAACATCACACTCAGTCACCTGTGCTCTTTTCAAAGGAAACAAAAGTCGTAGATGGCAATGAGGTGACTGAAACCTACTTGCCAGGTAGTTTATGAATGGGTCTGGAAAGATGCCTGTGTTTTTCAGAGAAAGTCCTCATGACAGCAAATCTAACCTAAAAGCTCATGCTCAAGAATTACTTTCTTCTAATGCTTTCAAATTAAACAGGTCCATGGTTTAGAAGAAATGGCCATACTGCTATCACAATGTGCTGATTAAGGATACATAGACAGAGAATTCAAACTATGGTGGAGGCTCTTCTCAGGATATATAAGTGCTATACAAGAGGAAGCAAATTCCATGGACTTCCACCATTCTATTCAGAAGGAATTTGTCACTTGGGTGGCCAAACAGATGACTTCATAAAGTTAGGTTGGTACTATGAGCTTGTCTAGAGATACAAACTTTTCCAGAATCTCCTAACAAATCTTCCACACCCTTGCTGTACTGACAGGGAAACTGAGGCCTGGAAGGGAAAAGCTGGTAGGCAGTAACTGCCTTAAGCCCAGGGCTCATCCTGCTTTAGCCTGAATCACTCTTCACTTCCTAAACTCTTCTGACTCAGGATGATCCAATTAGCCATACTCTTCCCACATTGATAAAGAGTCACCAGAGAGGCTGAGGTCACAGCACTACCTCTGGCCTCTGTCACTTCCACCACCCCATACAGCACACTCTTCCGTACCCCTTATTCAGCCTATCCCAGCTGCTGACTGACTGACTCAGCCCCAGCTGGGCCCATCCTCCTGTCTCCATCCATCCTTTTGCTGTTCTCTTCACTTTACACCTGGAAAACGGCCATGACCTCCTTACTGAGGTTTTGCCTCTTTCTCTCTGGCCTGCTTTATTCATTGTAAGTTTAGGTCTTAGCAGGGATGTCTGACCCTCAGCCCATGGGCTATTTGCAAGTTTCATTGGCTATATACATTCACTATATTTTACTAAGTGTATGCAGCCCAAGACAATCATCTTCACTCAGTGTCGCCCAAATAAGCCAGAAGGTTGACCACCATGCTTCAGAGTCAAGTTTGAGACTGGGGCTCCAACTGCAGCTCCCTGACTTAGTCCAAACACAACAGGTCAGATACCTGACATTGCTTTGGTTTTCTCACCTGCAAAATGGAACCCTTGGGGAGTTGTTATGAGGGCTGCATGAGAGAGGAGAAACTATATATGGACACTGGATGGTAAGCTCCTCTAACAGGCAGGTTGCCCATGGTACTACTTAAAACTTTTCACTGGCTTCCACCACTCTCAAATTAAGCCCACATTCCACAGCACGGAGGCCACCACTGTATCCTAGCTATAGCCCAGAAGGACAGGTTTATTTCCCTTTATAAACTCTGTGCACATTTTGTTTTCTTTCCTTCTCTCCATTTAGTCAACTAAGTACCCCAGTCATTTTGCATTTTCAATTGTAATATAATGATGGACATATAACATGCCCACAAAAACTTCTCTTTTTAGGGATGGGGAGTGGTTTGGACATGGTTTCATTATGTAGCTCAGAGTTGGCCTTGAACTCACTATGTTGCCCAGGCTGGCCTCAAACATGCAGGGATCCTTGTACCTCAGCTTTCCGAGTGTTGGGATTACAGGTGTGTACCAAAAAAATTCTCACCAATGTGGTAGCACATGCCTGTAATCCCAGCACTTGGAAGGCTGAAACATGAGGACCGTTTCAAGTTTGAGACCAGTCTGGGCTACAAAGTGAGCTCAAGGCCAGCCTGAATGGTATAGCCACGTCCTGTCTCAAAAAGACACACACACACGCACACATTCACGCGCACACACACAAAAATTCTCTCCTTCCTATGGTCATGACTGCTATCACACACATTTTACACCTGCCCGCTCATGTGTCAAGATTCAGCTCAAAAGCAGCTTCTTCCATGAAGCCTTCCTTGGTGCCCCTAGATGGAATAGATCAGTTCTCTGTGCATTTCTATTCTGATAACACTGGGCAGACATTCAGTCTTGCAGCATAGTCAGCTGAGTACCTATCTGATCTCCACACCGTAACACAAGTTCTGAGGGCTGAGATGCCCTTGGGGCACATGACACATTATTCAATGTAAGAGTCATGATGAATGTACACTTGCCATTCAAGTCCTCAGCTCTTTGGCTTTACTTAAATATTAGCTGATCTTTCATATAAATTACTCAGAAACATTAAACAGTATAAAAGTCATTATCTGAGGTGTCATGAATTTATTTTAAGCCTAATAAACAAATCTGTGAAGATAGAATTCTAGAAGACTAGAAAGCACTATCTCATCATTTGCTCACAATAAAGTGCTCCACATCCAGCAAGCAAACAACTACGGGGAAAAGGAAATGCACAGAGGAACTGCCCTCCCAGAGCGGTTCACAGAGTACGTGGGGGAGGCAGTGTGGCCTGTTACTCTGTGTACATCTCTGGGGGACAGACAACAGTACTTACTGTACCAAAGCCAGGAAATACAGGCCAAATGGACTGTGAAGGAACAGGGTAGAAAAAGATTACACTTCACTATCACACATCAGTCCCTAGAAATCTCAGTGTCCTGCATGGGAAAGTTGAGCATGTGCAAGACTGAGCTCACATCTAGATAAAGAAACTACTGGAAGTCACTTCCTTGTCAGAACTAAGGACTGCCTGTGCCAGAGGTCAGTTCAAAAAAAAAAATCCAAAAGACATGCAGAATAGAAAGTGAGGAGTACATTGGTTAGAGCCTTTCTCTGCTGACATTAAAGCCTCTCCAGGCTCCCATCCTCAGTGTAAACCTCACTTTGAGATATTTATTCACTAAGCTTTAACTCCTCCACACTAAAATAGAAATAGCAACAATGTCAGTCTCTCAGTTATAAGCATTGAATAACGTATGTAAAGCACTTGGCATGCGGCCTAGCATAACTGGAAGCCACTTTGCCCCTAGGAGACATCCTGAAGGCTCTGGAGATGTTTCTGGGTATTGCGCTGGGTGGCAGAGGAGTGGGCTGCACTGGAACCTAGGAAGTAGAGGCCAGAGATATTGCTAAACATTTATGGAGCACTTCACAGCTCCCAAAACACAGAATTTTCCAACCCAAAATGCTACAGTGCAAGATTTTGAAACTCTGGCCTAGCATATAATAAGCACACAACAAATAAGAGTTATAACATTATTTTTCCTACAACAATAAACCAATTGCAATTTCCTTCTCTCAAGGATAACCATCTTCTGATTAAAATGATAAAATATGAACTGTATTACTTACTCTGCTTCCTGTAACACTGGGTAACAGATCTGTTATTCTGGAGATAGGAAGAGATTGTTGCTTGATAGATTCTGGGGAACTCAGTAACTTTTTGAAATAAAAAACATAGCAAAGCACCAAAACTGAAGTATAAAAAAGCTGAAAAAAGAAAATAGGTTGAAGTTAAACTATTTTAATATAGGTATAATTATACTATGTCTATAAATTTGACCTCAAAGGCCAATAAAGAAACAGAACTGCCGTATTGTATGGAAGGAAAGGTTAGCATGCCCTCTGACAAGGACGGAGGGGCCCTCAGGCCTGACAACCATAGGACACTGCCGTCTACTTTGTGGCATTTAACCACTGTTTTTGATAAACTTGAGGCTTTTTATAGGTAAATGGATGCAACTTGAGGCTCACTCATAAGTGAAATAAATAAGACCACATGCAAACATCATATTGTCTCCCTAGTATAAGAACCTAAAAGAATAAATGAAATCTGAAAGGTATAATAGATAGTAGTAAAGGGGACAGAAACTGAGAAAAAGGAATAAACAGTTGGGAAGAGGAAAAGGAGAGAAGACAGGAAAAAAGGAAGGGGAAAAACATCACATGTATATATATATATATATATATATATATATATATATATATATATATACACGACAGTTGAGATGATTGTACTACTGATTTCTATCAGTTTTTTGAAGGGAGCACTTAATATCTTTTCTCTACTTTGGCCAATTTTACATGCTTATATCTGTAATCTGAGCAACTACAATGAAGACAACAATGTGCAATGTAACAACCATCACTGAATACCTATTGTTTTGATCTTTTTTAATTTTGTACCTTTTCTAATGTCTTATTTATAATTTTTCTATTAAAAATACACAAATAGAACTATGTTAATTAACTGTATTTTCTGTTGAGCAGTGCTTCCTCCTTAGGAAAATAGGGCCATTTATTCAGACCCAGCTTCACCATAGCATCTTCTTGCAGTGTGTTAAATACTTCACCTAAGTCGCAGAATAAAATGTCCGTGACAGTCCCTTGCTCAATTGCCACAATATCAGATACAAGACATGATTTTTAAAAAAGCAATATTCACTTTTGGTTTTTTAACTTATTATAATAAAACACACTTTCCCCTCACTTTGAACATACTTATCCTGTCATTCTTGACACTTTCTGAAACAGTTCTGGAAGTCTTTTTTCATAAGTGTCTTTAGCTTTGTTGTCATGAATGTCTCAATGTCCTGAATTCATTCAAAGTACAGGCATTTAATGGTCAATTTAACTTTGGAAAGAGTCACAAGTCACATGGTTCCAGCCTGGTGAATAGGGCGGATGAGAATATACCACAATGTCTTTATGGGCCTGCCTTTCTGTTGGATGACACTTGGAAGCAGCATTCACCCAGACATTCCAATTAAAGAGGACTTCCAGGACTGCTTCAAAAAGTGTCAAAAAGTATAGGACATGTGTGTTTGAAATAATGACAATGTGTCTTTTACTATGACTTTGTTTTAAATATTCACTGAATTTTTGGGTCACACGTCATACATTCTCGTAAGACTTTTATTTGCCAAAAAAGAAACAGCTCTCTCACTATACAGCATGCTGTGAAGACACAGGTATCATGACTCTGCTGACAGACATGAACCTGCCATCATCTAGAGTTGTGGATTTTCCATAAACCCCGGAAACCTGTGACATTTATGATTACAAAGCAGAATTAAGCACTTTCCTCTCCACCCAGCACAAGGGCAGGGTGAGAGCTACTGTAAGACGGGGGAGGAAGGGAGGGATGATAAGAGGGCCGACCTCTCCCTCCACCCTTCTCAGACAAAAGAATGGCTTCTGGCCAGGAGCAGCAGCCAGGCTTTTGTCTGTGGGGTGGAGAGGATAATCTAAAAGGGCCCCTTTAACCAGCTCCCTCTTTTCCAAGAACACCAGCACACACTAGCTATAGCAGTGGGCCCTCCAGACCCAGACCCTGCTGTCACATGACAGGAAATAAGAAGCTGCAGTTAGGAGGCCTAGGCTGCTCCATGCTGCTCTCCAACCACACCAGAGGATAGAGTCCACTCTATACCAGCACTTAAAAGACAAACAGCACTGGTGGCTCGGAACCAAGCTGCAAAGAGCCAACGCCCTTCTCTGCCTTCTTCATTGTCCTGCTGAGCACAGCTCTGAAGAGAAAGTGACAACCTATTGCTAATCCTAATAGGAGTATTATACCACATGACCATCCCCTACTTTTCTATCAAGGAAAAAGTCACACGATTTTAAGAAATCCCCACTTTAAGTGAATGATTCAATGGCTTTTTAGTATATTCACATCATTATACAACCAATATCATTACCTAATTCCAGAATGTTTTTATCACCCAAAAGGAAACTATCTATTAAACAATTACTGCCCATTTCCCTGTCCATTAGCAACCACTAATGAGACCTGTCTCTGTGGACTTGCTTATCCTGGATATTACACATTAATGGACTCATACCATAGCCTTTTGTGTCTGACTTCTCCCATTTAATATAATATATTCAAGGTTCATCCCAGTTGTATTATGGATCACTATTTTTTTTTTTTTTTTTTTTTTTTTTTGGTACTGGGGAGCAAACTTGGGATTTGTACTTGTTAGGCAGGTGTTACTGAGCTATCATCTTAGTTCTCAATATTTCATTTTCATGGCTGAGTAAAATTCTACCATACAGATATACTGAATTTTGTTAATTTATTCATTCTTATATTGTTTCTACCTTTTGGCCACTGGGAAGTGCTGTCATGAGCATTCATGCATATGCATTTGTTGAACAGCTATTTCAATTCTCCAGGGTGTGAATACTTAAGAGCAGAACTGCTGACTCATTTTTGAGGAACCACCATACTGTTTTTTCATAGCAGAGCAGCAGCATTTTTCATGACCACCAGCAATGTACTAGAATCCTAATTTCTCTACATTTTCACTAATACTTTTTTTTAAAATGTATTTAAGACAGGGTCTATAGAGCCTCATTACACAGATCAAATTCGCAGTAATTCTCCCGTTTTCAGCTTCCCAAATGCTAGGAGCAGTGCCACCACACCTAGTATCAACTGCCACCTCAGTGCAGCCCAAGGAGCAGGACCAGCATGGCAGGCCAGGGATTGAATCCTGGCCGTTGTTCTTTGCCTAATCTGCTGAATTATCTGGCTGCCCCAATTTTTTTTTTTATACTAGCCACCATAATGCATATGAATAGTACCTCAGTTTGGTTTTTATTTGCCTTTCTCTACTGATTAGTGCTGTTGAGTATCTTTTCAGGTTATAGGGGCTTGTGGGTTCACTCAGTTGTTCAAGGGCCTGCCCCAGGAAATCCAGTCAGGCACAGGGAACCACAGTTCAATTCCTAGCTCCACATGCCTTACCAGCCCTGCCCTGAAGGCAGCCTGAGCCAGCCAAAAATATAAAAATAAATAAATAAGCCGGGTGTGGTGGCGTATGCCTGTAATCCCAGCACTCCAGAGGCTGAAGCAGGAGGATTGTTGTGAGTTCGAGACCAGCCTAAGCTACAAAGTGAGCTTAAGGCCAGCCTGAACTGCATAGTGAGACCCTGTCTCAAAAAGACAAAAGATAATTAAATAAATAAACAAACAAATTAAATTCTTCTCAACTTTAGGGGAGCTTGTAGGATAGGTCAGTTGTTTAAGCACCTGCTGTCCTAAACTCATACAGGCTCAGGGGACCACAGTTCGATCCCCACTCCACATGCCTACCAGAACCTCACTTAAGCAGCCTAAGCCAGAAAAAAAAAAAAAATCCTCAGGTAGGTAAATATCTATTCAAATCCTTTGCACATTTTTTTAATAGTTCTGTCATTCTTGAGTTGCTAGGAGTATTTATTCTTCAGCTCCCCTTTTATCAAACAGATGACAGATGCCAGAGGCCAGCAAGTCAGTTTAAGGAGGACATTGGAGGCAGATATGACCAAGGGAATGTTGTGGCTGGGGCTCACCTACCCCTATGAAGTGCTTCTAGCTCTTAGCTCTCTCACACAGACAGTGACAGCGGATGCCCACAGAAGAGTTCTTGGAAGTTTTATAGTAAGGAAGCAAATAAAGCCAGGTCTGCAACCCTAGCGCTGGGAGGTGGAAGCAGCAGGCTCGCCATCACTGATCTGTGATGTGTCCTAGGTAAGACTATGACAATCAGACGCTCATACTGTGAGCACACTTCCTAAGAGTCATCCAACAACCAGGTACCTTTGTAGCCTGCACATTTCACTACAGAGAATGTGTAAAAACAAAGACAATGAGAACTACAGCAAAAATGCAAGCACAGATAATTTCTCTAAACTGTACAACTGCTAGCAAATTGCTTTTGCAGGCAATTCTCATTCATATTTTATTAATTTTAAATCTAGCTCTACTATGTTCCAAAAAAACATACACAGCTCTTACCTAGTACATGAGAAAGAATTCACATAAAACATTACTAAGAAAATTTGTCTTCCTATATGCTATTAAAAACTATACTGTTTTGTAGTATAAGATGCTTGGATAAATATCTAATCTTTTTTTTTTTTTTTTGTCTTTTTGAGACGGGGTCTCACTATGCAGTTCAGGCTAGCCTTAAGCTCACTTTGTAGCTCAGGCTGGTCTCGAACTCACAACAATCCTCCTGCCTCAGCCTCCCGAGTGCTGGGATTACAGGCATGCGCCACCACGCCCGGCTTAAATATCTAATCTTAAATTTCAGTTTTTAACATAGCCTGGTACTCGAGTCATAGTTTACTGGACTCATAAATATGAAGTAGAACTTGAAATGATGAGATGGAAATAAAGTCAAAATAGCTAAAGCTGAAAAGTATACTCTGACTTTGTTTTTTTCTGAATTATGTGAGATTTCAATCTAAGTTTAAAATAGGGTTGTCACAGTTTCCTCTGATTCTGTAAGCAGCTAATTGAAATCCAAGGAAAAGAATACATATGCAATTAATTCCCACCCACCTCCCAAACTTTTTTTCCCCTTCATAATAGTATCAAACAATCAAAGATCAGTTTGATATGAGTGTGACCACAGAATGCCTAAAAGGAACTCTTTGATTCTTGACAACGTGACTGAGTACAGAATCCCCAAGGATTCCAGCGGTGTCGGTGTGGAGGACAGGCTGGACATAGCAGCCAGAGAAGTGGGGGCAGGGTCAGCCTCCTGACATTTCCAGCCTTCCCCACAGGCATGAAGGCTGCACACATAAATCATAGTAATGGGAACAAGAAGAAAAATCAGAGAAACTGACTACATAAAAACTCTTACCTGGGCCAAAGAGAAGATATACAGTCCCAAGTGAGGCAACCAGAGCACAAGCAAAGCTATGAGAATACTCCTGCAGATCACGGACAGGCTCTCAGCTGTCACCTGCAAACACATGGTAGAGGCGCACTTCACAAACATCTTAAAAAAGATGCAAAGAATAACAAACAGAACATCTAGGTAAAGGCACACTTTATAGATATCCAAAAGTAAAGATGCAAAGGAATGATAAACAGAAAATCCACCAAAAAAAATTAAATAAATAAAAAATAAGGCTGGGGAGATGGCTCAGTAGAGTAAGCACTCCCGCAAGGGCCTGAGTTCAATCTCCAGTTGCGCCAAAAAAAAAAAAAAATCTAGGGTGGCAGTTACCCTGGTAGCGGGGGCAGAGTATAGTTGGTAATGTTTTACTTCTCAGGTTGAATGACGGGTTCATGCATCTTCAGCATGTTTTCGCAGATATATATATATATATATATATATATATATATATATATATATATTATACAATTTTATTATATATAATTTTAGATACATTAACTTTGAATTTTCTTTTTTTTTTTCTTTTTTGGCAGCACTGGGGATTTAAACTTAGGCCCTTGCACTTGCCAGGGAAGCACTTATCCCACTGAGCCATCTCCCTAGCCCCTTGAATTTTCAAAGATGAAAAGTTTATTCATATTCAACTAAATAGAATCACTACGAACATATGAAATGGTTTAAACTTTTTGTAATTCTGATTTGACATAATAATCTAATAACCTCCTTATTAGCAAACCTGATTTCAATTTATAGCATAGCAATGACAAACTTTAGCAGCAAAGACCATCTGATAATTTCAAGTAAGTAAACTGAAGTGATCATGTTACCTTTTTCTAGTTTTTTAAGATCTAAGTCTAAAAAAAAAAATCATTCTCTCATATTAAAAAAAATTAACTTTATTCTTCATTTGCCACTCACAGCAAAAGGTACACTGACCTTGAGCCTGACAAACATATGTGTTTGTGCCAGTACCCAGAAGGGCTCCCCGAGAAGTTCCACCACTGCTGAGAGGCCAAACAACACCACTCCAGCTCCATAGTGGGGGACCACATTAGGATCCGGCACTTCAAGCAGCTGCAACCAGATCCAGCCCAGGAACAAGGACCAAAACACACCTAATGGGACTCTAGAAAGGCAGAACAAACGTCTTTTATTTAAAATATTAAATTTTAAAATAAAGATAAACATACAGTGAAAGAGTAACAGTGATTAAGAGTCAAAATACAAACACCTACCACAATAATTTGCTATTTGTAGGTATTGGAGGCACTCCCCACATGCATGGCACCATGATTCAGATCTCACTGACATCTCACAAGGATGCTCTGTCATTATCCACATTTAGATGAGGAAACCAGGGCTGACAGGACAGGGTAATTTGGCCTAGGTCTTGAACAGGTAGTCAAGAGTAGAAGTACGATTCAATCTAACTCCAAAGTCTACATTCTTATCCCCTGGGTCATACTAACTTGATAGTCAAAATTCCCAGAAGGAAAATGCCAGTTGTCTGTACTTAGAATGACTGACAGTACCTAGGAGGTTACTGCTGTACCCCAAATAACCAACAGTCACTGTCCTTTTACATGTGTACCACAGAGCACTTAAATGTGACTGGGTAATTGACAGCCACTCCTATAATAAAGTGAACACCTAGCAGCCCTTTGACAGCCATTTCTGTTGAAGCAATAAGGAATTATGCAAGGGCAGCATCAGAAAAAAAAAAACCCAGCCGCCAACCTGTGCAGGGATCTAGGAGCAGAAAAGTCATTATAATTTTTAGTTGATAGACTTAATTTTCAAGAATATTCCAAAAGAGTCAGAACCAAAATCACATGACAAAAATGAAGAAAGATGTAATGAATCCTTTAAAAGGCTTTTAGAAAATATTAAGTGGTCATTAAAAACTCAAAAGATTAGGATTTAAAAAATGTACAGGCCACATGGGGCTCAGATTGGTGATCAAGAATAGCAGAAACTGATCCAAAGATGACACCCAAGAACCCCATCTACACCTCCTCCCAGCTCCTGGACTTCCACAGAGAAAATGAATCAAGACCCTCCATCCATAGTCTCCCCCTCTTTTTTTTTTTTTTTTTTTTTTTTTTTGTCTTTTTGAGACAGGGTCTTGCTATGCAGTTCAGGCTGGCTTTAAGCTCACTTTGTAGCTCAGGCTGGTCTCGAACTCACAACAATCCTCCTGCCTCAGCCTCCCGAGTGCTGGGATTACAGGCCTGCGCCACCACGCCCGGCTTCCCCCTCTTATTGCAAGGCTAACCTCAGAAAC
>PVKA01003458.1:0-109674 GCA_004027165.1 Ctenomys sociabilis
CCATCACGACCTCCATGTCCCTCATCACCACCTTCATTTCCACCGTGTGAACGCCGTCGTCATTACCTCTGTCACCTGCACTGCCTCCGACACTACCGTCATCACCATACAATCATCTCTAAGGCTATCTGTAGGCCTTCCCTCGGCGAGCACTTGCAATGTGGTTGGCATTTGCTAGTGCTGCATTTGGGCTTAGCAGGGCAAATGTGCACCGTGCACCGGGCCACCCACCGCCACTCTCGTCCTCACACCCCCACCACACAGCACTTTCACCTCCACTTTTGTTACAACCTCCACTGCCTCCTCCACCTTTACCACCATCATCATGAATATATCATATTATAGTGCTCTCCTATTGTCGCTGTAATAAATTATCACAAAGTTGGTGGCTTAGCATAGTGCAAATACATTACCTTTCAGTTCTGCAGTGAAGAAATAAAAAATATGAATCTTACTGGGCTAATCCATTGCCTTTCTTCACCCAGTTTCTAGATGCTGCCTATATTCCTTGCCTCATGGCCCCCTTCTTTCACCTGTAAGCCAACAATGAAGTCTGCCTTTCTTAACCTGCATCGCCCCAAACCTCTCCTCTTCCTCCCTTTTTCACTGTAAGGACCTTCATGATCACATTGGATAAGATAAGATATCTACATCTCCAAGTAGGCTGATCAGCAACCTTAATTTTCCTTTGTCATGTGGCATAACATATTCACAGTGCTAAGGATTAGGATATGGACATCTTGGGCAGGGGAACATTCTGCTTACCAAAATGATCATCCTAACTGTCTCCAAAACCATCACCAATGGGGACAGGGAGATGGCTCAATGGAATAAGTGCTTCCCTGGCAAACGCAAGGGGCTCAGTTCAATCCCTGGTTCCACCAAAAAAACCAAAAACAAAACCATCACCACTGCCCCACCTCTCTCACTATCACCACTACTATCTCTAGCATATTATTTTTTAGCGTAGCTCATCACTACCATTGCCACAGGTCACTTCAATTCTTCCGCCAGTCTGTGGCACCACCTCGTCTCCACTATTTAGATCTCAGCTCAAATATCACTTTCTTACACTTACCCATTCTGATCTGTTCCACATAACATCCAGACCCAGACACAGCACAGACACCAGCAGGTGACTCCAATAGAGCAGGAATCTTGGCCGATTGATTGTTCATGGCTGTTGTTAACAGTCTGAGAGAACACTCAATACATACCCATGGAGTAAACAAGTGAAGGAGTTCATGGATAGATTTGAGCCTATACTAAAAGAGGTTTGACCTAAGAGGGTATCTCTGGAGAAGTGACACCGGAGCTGAGGCCTGGTGGGAGAGTGGAAGTGATGGAGGGGAGGTTGTGTGTGTGATTTAAGGACTCATGGTGGGTAGGTTGGAGGCTGCAACCCAGAGTGGAAGCAGCAAAAGCTATGTGGACCAGAGGCGGGTGGGAGGAGGGCAGCCAGTCAGGGGCCTATGCACACACCAAGAACGTTGCAATGGAAGATTCTGGAGAATGTTCAGGGTTGTGAACGAACATATTTATGGAAGGTCACCCTGACTCCAGGGTGAAGTGTGGGTTATAAGAGTGAGGGATAAGAGGCAGAGGGAACCTTTGGCTAGGAGTGAAAAGTAGAAATGACTCAAGTGAGGACCAGAGCAGAAAGTGTAGAGAAGGAGCAATGTGAACACAATTGGCAACTTTAAGGATAAAATTCCAGAGGGCCTGGCCGTAGCTTAAATTTGGAGAGAAGAGAAGGGAAGGGTGGCACCAAGGAAGCTGCCTTGGTTTCGGCTTCCAAAGCTGAATGATGGTGACACTGACTCCAGTTGGAGGGCAAAAGAACAACGACTCATGAGTACAAGCGTAGATCCATATTCACTACTATTATTGTTAATAACAGAAACAACTCATATTTGCTGAACGCTTATAAAAGAATATCCATCATACCACATTAAAAAAATCTGAGTTACACAGCTATGGCCTTAGTTTGGGTTACCCAGAAGACAACCCTGGAGTATGGATTCAAGTGCAAGTAATTCATAGCAGAGTGGGAAAGTGAGATGGGGAAGAGAAAGCAGCTAACAGGCATGAAAATTGGAAGTCAGTCTTGCTGAGGAACTTTGGGAGTCAGTAAAAAACACTTCGGGTCATCTCATCTAAAAGAGTGAGAAAGATGGGGTACAGTCGCAGCATCTCTACACATGGTTTACTTTCCATGCTGTCATTTACCCATATTAGCCATAGTCAAAAATATTAAATGACAGATCCGAGAAATACACAGTTCACACATTTCAAATAATAGCTATTGAAATTTATTGCTATGATTGTTCTCTTAGTAATTGTTGTCTGTTACTGTGTTCACTTTATAAATTAAAATATCTTATAAATATGTAGATATAGTGTAAGACAGTATCTAGTGTTTGGTACTGTTTGAAGTTCTAGGTACCCACTGCAAGTCTTGCAGGTATGAATAGCTATTGTATGTATACACCAATTCTGGCTAGTCAAATGCTAGAAGTTGCTCCCAGGGTTGTTGAAAAATCCCCCACCACTTCCAGCCTTTTGCAATAGATAAGGCTTAGAAATGAGAAAAAAGCATTCAGCCAAAAAGATTGCAGTCTGACAGCTACAACTGAGACCTGCCTGCTCTGAGACAGTAGGACTTGGGGTAGGAGGTGAGAAGACAGAATGTCTGCTACTGGTGGTAAGTGGCTACACAAGGATTCAAATCTAGGTCTTTTTTCCTCTCGTATTAGGGATGGAAGATAGGGCTTGGCATGCTAGGCAGATACTCTGTTGAGTTGCACCCCAAACCCCAATTCAGATTTAATCACAAATCTATGAATATTTAAGCACATGAATGTGTGGTTGATGGATAAACAGACAGACATGAGGTGTATAAACAGATGGACAGATGGAAGGACTGATGGAAGGAAGGACTGTAGATAAAAGACATACGTGGTAGTTGAAGGAACAATGAATGGCTGGATGGGTGGCTGTTGGATTAGCTGTGTGAATGGACAGGTATATAACAGATGGATGAATAGACGGGTAGTGGGTAAGTGGATCAATAGATGGACAGAAGGATGATTGGAAATTTGAGTGAGTCAGTGGATTAAGAATTACATCAGTGACTGACAGCTGGAGAGATGGATAGACAGATTGGATTCAATGCACCGAGGGAGTGACCAGGAGATGGCAGGATACATGATCAGATTTGGAAAGAAAGAAAAGCTGTGCATGGTTTAGTAGAGCAGAGCCTCAGCAGTGACTTTGTAATTGGCTCCGTGAATGCCACCCTTATCATATCTCACTTCCCACTGCTTCAAGACAACATCCAAGTCTCAGGAGCATCCCTCTTCTAGATCCATCGCACATTGGTGATCCATCACATCGGGGATGATGCACGGACCAGAGAAGATCCAGAGTGGCTGCCACAGAGGGTGTGGTCTTGGGGAAGTCTACAGGGTGGAACTGGAGGAGCAGGAAAGTGTGTCCTTGGCCTTGTAGAATCTGATGCCTTGCCCAGAGCTGGCTGGGCACCTGTCCAGAAGACAATGTCATAAGCCTGGTTCTGGCTTATGCTGCCATGCAGGACGTATTCAGGCTTGTCCCACCACCCAGCCAAGGTAGCGGCTGTAGAAGAAGACAGGTCTCATAGTGGGAGCATGGCTGGCTGGGAGGTTGACATTAGGACGGGAAACCCCACCACCTTGGCAAAGCACAGTGGAGCCCAGGGACACCTTGCTCCAGCCCAAAGCCCAGCTGATAGCCCCAGCTCTGCCAAGTTTCATTACCTGGGGCACATTTTTATGACCAAGCAATAATGAGAGGCAGGCATCTTATTCTTGGTCTTTCCCTAGTGAAACACATGTGCTTTGTGCATGACTGAACACGGATGTCACATGTGGGTTTCTGTGTGTGTATGTCAATTTGTACATGTATGCTAGAACACTGGGTATGTATGACTTTGTGTTGTTAGCATGCTTGTGTGTATATGTGAGTATATTGGAAGGTCATTGGGTGTTTCTGTACATGTGAGCATGTTTACTCTTACGTGCTTGCATGTATCTGAACATATTTGCATTTACATGACCATCTGTGGATGTAAATGTATTCATTTTATGTATTTGGGCATACACACTCTGGGCTTTTGTGTGTGTGTGTGTGTGTGTGTGTGTGTGTGTGTGCATGCGTGCATGCATGTATACATGCAGGGAGATCTGGGAGCTCAACAGACAAAGGACTTCATGCGACGAAGGTTCTCATTCTGGAGCCCCCTGCCATACTCGCCCCCACCTCACCTCCACACATGAACTTCAGGAGCTGGAACTAAATAAACTATTAGTAGTTTCCTGAACCCTCTAGCTCAGACCCTCACGATTGTGTACCAGCTTGCTAGAATGCCATCTTTTCCCTTCCCCCTGTCATATTTTCATCTTGCAGGCAGGTTTTACCTCCCCTTGGGACTGCCCTAGCAATGACCTCAGAATCCTTCCTCTCAGCTCCTTGCTGCTTCTCAGACTTCCCTTTCCTACAGCCAGGAGCTATAGCCTATTCTTTCCACAGGCTGGGAGTGGCTTGAGGGCAGGATCTATGTCAAATGCCTTTCTGGAACACCTGGGCTTGAGGGATGGAAGAGATGGAGTGGATAGATGAATGGATGGGCCAACAGACATACTGGTAGTTTTGTGCATGGACAGGTGAATAAGTGAACAGGATAGTGGAAGAGGCAGATGGTGAGTGAAGGACTAAGTGTGGCCTTCCTGCCTTCCTCCTGCTGGAGAATCCTGGATTCAGAAGGGAGTTGGCTTACAACTTTTTCACCTTTAATTCACTCTGGGACAGAGGAACAGGCCCTTCTGCTTGCAGAGGCAGCTCACCGCCTTGGGCAGGTCTGCTTTCTCCCCTCTCCTCAGCCCTGGCTTTCAGGGCGCTGGCTCCAGACTGGCCACCTACCTTACCAAGAGCAGATTAAGGTTGAGAGGCATGGCTGAGTGGCTTAAGTTAGTCCCTGTTTGTGTTCCTGGCTTTCAAAGACGGGGAGACTGTAGAGGGGGGGGGGCCTGACTTCAGGCTGGCTAAGTGGGCAGGGATTGTGAGCCCTCCAAGGCCTTGACTGCAGGCAGCTCAAAGCAGGGCCCTAGGAGTTTTGAGACAGGAAAATGGTGTTTTGTCTTGCTAATGCATTCACTTGGCTTTGCCCTGGAGAGTAGTCAGGTGTCCCCAGTCGGTTGCTTTTGAGCTAGGCCAGGGGAGGGGGCAGGGCGTACTTAGGCCCTGGATTACAGAGGCTTTCCCTAGGAAGGGAGCCTTTGATGGGGCCAGGTCTGTTGTCCAGAGTCTGCTTTGCTGGTGGCTGGAGCCCACTAATGAGGGGGAAAGGGCTTCACTCCGAGGCATTCCCCTGGCCTCCCCTGGGCAGCAGGCGGAGACCTCCTTTGATGTTGGAGTCCTTAAGCCAAGTGGGGACTAATTGCCACAAGGTACAGAATGTTCTGGTTGCTTGGGGGGTCTGCAGCTTGCTCACAATGCCACAGCCACCCTGGGGTGGGGGGAAAGGCATCTCCTGATGTGAGACAACGCAGGGGCATTTTTTTGGTTTTGTTTTTCTTTTATGCATATAGACAGATGTACAAAATGGAAGGAATCCTACACATTATACACACTATACACTCACGCATGCACACACATAACTTTTTAACTGGAGGTTCATCAGCAGTATTGCGTTTGAAAGCAAATGTTTTTAAAATCAGAGTTAGTGCCATGGGAGGGATATAATTGCAAAGTGAAAAGAAAGCAGACAACGGCCATGGCAGGCAGTCCCCAGACAGCTTCAGATTGGATTCCATGTTTCACCACTTGTTGGCCAGGGCCGTAGCCTTTCCCTCCAAACTTGGAACAGCGTGCCTGACGCATGTTAGGGCTCATCTTCATGTGTTTGCCCTTTGATTGCTGAGCTCGGTGCATGCTTAGGACAATTTCAGAAAGCTGAGATGTTGACATGGCCAATGTTGGAAGAGGGTGGCAAACATCATTTTAGTCTCACTGGTGAGAAAAAGAAGATGGTTTCTCTTGGTTTTTATTATTTGGGTTCACCCGGTTTCCATCTCAAAGGAAAAAAAACCTTGTGTTTTCTGAATTGTGGCCACCTACACACCCTCCCACCCCTTAGTTCTCTGTGGAGTCTGGTCCCTGATAGAACCATTATTATTGAAAGAAAAATATGACACTTATGGTTCTTACATTATACCACACATGGGGCTCAGTGATTGGTCTACTGTATCAATAGTCTTCCAGAAAGCCAGATACCCATTTCACAAGTTGGGAAGCCAAGGCATAGACAAATGTTCGCCCACTGTCAGCCCAGATAGTGAAAGGGAACCAGCATTCTGGCAGATCCGACACATTACCCAAGACTTCCTCTCTCCACCCCAGTGAATGAGCCGATCACTCCCCTCTGAGTCTTTTTTCTCATCTGGGCAATTGTGCATCCTGCTGGGATGTTGAATGAGAGCCAGTTGAATGAAAAGGAGGCCTTATAGACAGGGCAAGGACTTAGTCTACTCTGTTGCTGTCCCTCCATGGTCCTCTTACTGACTTCCTCCAGCACACACACACACACACACACACACACACACACACACACACACACACAGACCCAGCACGGGTATCTCTCACTTCTTGTTGTGCCCAGAGAGCTATTTCTTCTCACTAGTATCAACATCATCACCTTTTAACCTGTGGTGATCTGATAGGTGGAAATATATCTTGTTTCCATGTGAATGTCTTTGACTTCTACCTCTGCTTTTTTCATTCAGGCATTCAACAAACATTATTGATTGCCTATCCTAGAACAGGAATTCCGTGTGACAGGGGCGGTGGTGGTGTATGTTTTACTCAAAAAGTCAACAGATGATCTCTGTGTGATAGCTATAATCTGAAGAAGGAATAGTGGGCCAGGGAGATGAGCTAGTGGGAGCTTTGATCTTTTCAGAATCACTATCAGATTTGCCTTTTTTCTATAGATAATCAATTTTAATCTTATAACAAAACTTCTATGCAAGTCAGTTTTCATTACTGTAATAAAATATATGGGATATAATCTTAAAAAGAAAGGTTTATTTTGGCTTACAGTTGTGGAAGTCTTAGTCCATGGCCAGTTGACTCTATTGCATCTGGACCTATGGCCAGGTAGTCCACTGTGGCAAAAGCACACAAGGAGGATGCCATTCCTGTTTTTATTTTACGTACATAAGGGAGAAAGAAGAGACTAGGTCTAAGAGTAACCTCCAAGAGCACACCCCTAGTGACCCCAAATCTCCCACTAGCCCACCACTTAAAGCTTCCAACATCTTCTAATAGCATCCACCTGCAGAGGAAGCCTTGGATGCACAGGCTGTTAGGGAATATTTAAGATCAAAACTATAAACTTCTCCATAAAGGCATGTTCCCTTTGCCTCAGACCCCCAACTCTTTTGGCCAGGTGTCCTGGCCAAAAAAGCACCTCCACAAAGAAACTCAAGAGTGACCTAGTTAAAAACAAGGCAAACATTACTTCTCTGGTGACCACCTAGGTATTATCTGGAGTACACTTTGGGTGCCATGTTCTCCAAAAAGACTCTCTGAGTTTCCCTCCCCAAGAAATCCCTCTCTGTTTACCCCACACGGGCTTGATTTTCTGCATCCCCAGGACCAGCAGACCTGGAATCTAGTACATGGCAAGTGGACGTGTTCTCAACCCTCTCTGCCATTTTAACATCTTATATAGAGGTGACCAAGACTCATAGCATACTCTCCCAATGCCTGCTGGAATGAGCAGATAAAAAGGTGCTGCTCAAGGAGGGCATACATGTGCGTGGCGCTGCCCAAGTCCACTTAAGCACAAAGGGTGGTGGCTGTGACTGATTCTCCTGGACTCTGAGGCCAGACCTATGCTCCTACATCATGGTCAAATTCAAAATTTTGGATTCTGGACTAACATGCCTGGGCATCCTGAGCCCATTGAATTTTTCTAAGGAAGGGTCTTGCCAGGGCCTTGTACCATCAACTGCAGAAGAGTCAGAAACCCAGCAGCCAGCATCTGTCTGTCCAGATAGGCATCTGGGCAGTGCCTGCAGACAGCCCAGTTGTGATGGACCATGCGCTGGGCATACTTTCCCTGCTGACTGATGTCATGAGCTCATTAGAGCAGTGGGGTTTGTAGTATAAGGCAACTGTCCAAACAATAAATTAAGCTGCACAATTTAGCACTTAATTATCCTTTCGCTCATCTACTGCACCCTTGTTCCCTGAGTGTTTGTCTGGCCCTCCAGCTAGATGGAAGATTTTTTTCCCTCTACCTTACAGCCCACAGCCAATCCATCACACAGCCCCATGAGGATGACCCTGGGAGCATCCCTCAAGTACTTTTGCTTCTCTACATCCCTATGATCTTGACCTCAGCTGGTCCTCACTGTCCCCCTCCCCCATTTGCTGCCATCTTGGTCTCTCTAGCTTTAGTTGCCCCTTTGGTGCTGCCCCAGCAACAATATGCATGTGGGAAACCCTAAGTCTCCAGTACCTTGGCACTGAAAGCCCTCCAAGGCCAGGGTGCCCTGCCTATCTTCTCAGACTCCTTTTCCAAAACCTTGCTTGGCTGTGTCGCACACATAGATCTTCCCCAAGGAGGTTCTGAGCCACGCCCAGGTTATCGCCAACTGTCAACCTGTGTGCCCACGGTTCCTTCACTGTGGATCACCCTTCCCCACTCTTAGCCTTGCCACAAAACTTGCAAACTCGTGCTCATCCTGACAGCTCTGAGATCCCCTGCTTCCCAGTAGTATTTCCCCAATACCCAAGAGTATTTTCCTGGCAAGCCTCCCAGCCCAGAGTTCTCATTTTCTAGCACCTGGAAGCCATCTCATAGGATTCTCCCCCACAGGGCTCCTTGGGAAAATAATACTAATAACAGAGCCATCTGTGGAGGGTATGATGGCTACAAGCACGGCCACACCCAGCCACTTTGGAATCCTCAGTTAAGTCCTCCCAGTAAAGCCACAAGAAGTGCTTTTACAGGTTCTCTTAGAAATAAGGAAACTGAGGTTTGGCTTCCAGAGTCAGGTCTCTACCATCCAATCCTTCCAAGTCCACAAGAACAGGAACAGGGATTTGGAGTCAAGGAGAATGGGCAAATGGACCTAGGGGACACAGTGGCGTGTGGAGGCTCCGGAAGAGCAGTCACAGACAGGAAGAGGAAAGCCTGGATCCGAGCTGCCTTTAACACCAACACATTTGGCTGGTTAAACCACAGTCCCCCTGTTCTTCTGCTCCCCCATTGTGCAGCTGGCTAAGTGAAGGCTCAGCCAGAGAGAGAGAGGAACAGAAAATGTCACAATAGGGACCAAGTTGGAGCCAGGTGTTTCACATCCTGGTCCAACTGAACTGTCAGCTGTGGGGACAGCAAAACCTTTCTACTTCCTTCCCCAAAGCACCTATTACTCTGGTCAGCTCTTGCCTATGTGCCCCTAGGTACCCGGCCTTGGGTGCTAGATGTTAAAGATACAGGGGCCCCTGACTGGATTGCCCATTGCTTGCCTGGCATGTAGTACGAGCTTGAGTAGTCTCATGAATGAAAAAGCAAGTAGACACCAAGATTGTAAGGTGTCTGTATTGAAACACAGTGGGCACTATGATTACAGCCGTCTCTGAGGGCACGATGGAGCCGATGAATCCCTGCCTAAGCCATTGAGGACACAACTCACAGCCATACTGTGAGTGCTACTGAGCCCACGTTACAGAAAAGGATGCTGACCCTCAGGGGGGTGGGGTGCCCCAAGCTCTGTGATTAGAAAGCGGTTCTCAGCCATCCTAGGAACTAAAGCACACACATGTGTTTGTGTGTGTGTTTTCCTTCTGGTGTCTAAACAGGAAAAGGCTCCCTGAAAAGGTCATCATAGATATCATCACTTCTCCACAGTGCCGTTAGCTTATGATAATTAATTTATCAATATTCCACAGTGTGTGGATCCAAGAACATGTCCTCAAGAAGGACCTCAAAGGAAACACGTGCTTGGAGGGGTCGAGAGCACTTTCCAGGCACCAAGTACAGGGCTGGGCAGGAGCAGGCCGTGGGTTCCACGTGCTGGGCTGGGCTGGGCCACGTGGGCTCTTCCTAGCTTCTCTCCAGGGTGGAGCTGCAGGTCTCAGTCGCACTGGTGTTGAGTGTCCCGCATTTCCATAAGGGGGAGCCTGTGTGCAGGAGATCCTGCTGCAGCTAGAGCAGCCTCGACATCCAGGGACCCGCTCAGGGCAGGACTGGCCATTTGGCTGGCACTAGCAGGTGTCTGCCCTGAGCCCTGCCTGCTGCCCTGGGGGGAAGCCAAGGGTGCAAGCAGGCTGTTCTCTCCTAGTGATCCACAGGGGCAGCCAAGGAAAATAGTGCAGAGGGGCACAAACCTCCACATGGAAAGTATGCAGCTTTGAAGGCAAGAAGATTGAGGATCCCAGTTCCAGCTGGGAACGGCTCCTTGACCTTGGACTGGTTACCTTCTGGACCTTGGTTTCCTTATCTGTAAAATGGGAAACCACACCAACTTTAGAAACATTTACATGGAACAGCAATAAATGCTTAAAACTAGAAGGACTATTACGATGATGGTGACTATCTGGATTATTTATGCAAGTCTCAATTGCCATTCCAACCCTCACTCAAATCCCTGCCCCTTCATCCCCAGCAGAGCCTGTAGGATGATTTGTTTAGAATGGTGAGACCTGATCCCACACAGGAGAAGAACAGCACAAAGACCCTTAGGGCTTGTAGCTGCAAGTGTAAAGGCAGGTGGTTCTCAAATGATGACAGAGTGAAAAAGAAAGAATATTTTTTAGGGGGAGAGGTCTCATAGCTTATTTCCTCAACCAGATTAAACAGTTTCTTTTTTTCATGCAATCCTCCCTGTGCGCACACATGTTTCGGCGGAGTTGTAATGTACCAGGTGCTATTGAACTCTTGATTTGCTGTGGTCTTTGGTCTAAATCACTCCATCTCCTTTCATTCGGTTCCAGCCAGAAAGCAAAGCAAGCATTTCCTCGTGCCTCCCCTGGGAGGAGAGTCTGTGTCCAGACTTTCCTTTGCACAAGTGCACAGGGCTGATTTCAGGACAGAGAGGTAGCCTGGTGACACAATTTACTGCCCCTTTGCTGCCTTCTTGGGACACACGGTTTTGGTTTCATTTGCTTTTAGCCAAATTAGAAATAACATTTCCTTCTTGATTATTAAAATTACATGTGCATCATTCAAAAAATTGGGCATTGCTGAAAAGTTCAGAAGTCACCCAGAGATAATCACCACTCACATTTTGTCAGATCCTATTAGACAGGCACAAACCTAGTTACAACAGGATCTACAGGATGCAGGGTTGGCTAGTCTCATTTTCTTGTCTCCTTATGTGATCTTCCTTAGTTCTTCTAAATGGGTTCAAACCCTTTTACTGTATCAGTATAGCACCGTCCATTTAACCTGTCATCTATTGTTGAATTTTTGAGGTTATTTCTGTTTTCTTTGATTTAACTTAAGTTTAGAAAAAATTATAGATTCGTCAGAAATTGAAGAGATAGTATAGATAGGTTCTGTGGAGCTTCGCTAACTTTTTTGGGCAATGGTTTCAACTTATACAGCTCTAGTCATCATTAAAATCAGAACAGTGATATTGATTGGCACAGTGTATATAGATCTATTTTATTTTATATTGTGTGTACATTTATGTAACCAACAGCACAATCCAGATGCAGAACTACTGGTCCAGTGAGATAGCTCAGCATACTCAACACCCGCATAGGCAAGTGCAGGGACCGGGGTTCGATCTCTGCCACCACACGCTGCGCCAGCCCCACCCCCGCACCTGCCGAGCAGGCCATGGAGTCCGGGCGTGGTGGTGCATGCTTCTAATCCCAGCACTGGGAAGGCTGAAAGCAGGAGAATCACTCTGAGTCTGAACTGCATAGCGAGACCCTGTACCAAATACATTTTAAAAAAAAATAAATACAGAACTATTCCCTTCCACTAAGGTTCTCCTCATGCTATGCCTTTGTATTCATGTACTCTCTTACCCTCTTGCCCCTAATCCCTGGCTATTGCTAACCTGCTCTCTAACTATATACTTCTGCCATTCTGAGAATGTTATATATTACATATGTGATATATTTCATGAATTACATTCTCTCTGTATTATATTTAGAATATCATACATATGTTGAGAACAATATATATATATACTACATATATGCATATATATATATTATATATATATATATATATAAAATATATATGTTTATATATATCACTCAGAACAATGACCTTGAGGTTTATCCATGCTATGGATTATGTAAGTTGTTCCTTCATTTTCATTGCAAAGCAATATTCCTTGTTCCTAATATTTTATTGTTATAAATAAACTTCTACAAATACACTTGAGGTTTCTGTATAGACGTACATTTTTATTTAGCTGGACACTCCTGCCACAACCAGGCCCAACATCTAGGTTGCAATTGTTAGGTTGCTCAGTAAATGCATGTTTCATTTTTAAGAGACTCTGAAGCTCTTTTCCGGGTGGCTACACTGTTTCACACTTCCTCCAACAACGTGATGGAAATCCCGCTTCTTTACAAACACACAAGCCTATAGTTTGTTGTCCTTTGGACGGTTGCCCCAGCCAACACCTGTGCGTTGAGCGCCATCGGGAGGTTGGTGGACCCTTGAAGAGGTGGGCCACAGCAAGGGGACTTCGTCCCTGGACTCCAGCTGTTTACCTCTCTGCCACCATGGAGGGAGCAGCCTCTGTCACTGTACACTCCCACCATGACCTTCCGCGCTGCCGCAGGCCCAAAGGCAGAGGGACCTGCTGACCACAGATTACTAAAACTTCTGAAATCACAAGCCAAAACAAAACTTTCTTCCTTTAAATTTAATTGTCTCAAGTGTTTTGGCACAGTAATAGAAAACTTCCCCTTTTTTTTGAAAGCTTTCTAACCTAATATTGTTACTGTTTTTCATTTTACCTGTTCTACCAGGTGTGCAGTGATAGCCCAGAGTCCTACACTTGCTGGCCCATGGTGATGAGCAACTCTCCATGTGTTTATTTCCCACTTGTTGGGAAACAGCTTTCTGTGTTTTGCCTATTTTCTTATAGTATTGTTTGCAATCTTTTCTTTTAATTTTTATGTATTTGGCACAGGGTCTTGCTATGCAACTCAGACTCATAGTGATCCTCCTGTTTGCAGCCTCCCTAGTGCTAAGATTGTAGGTGCAGACTTGTGGCCAGCTCAGTGTGTCCAGTGGTGGGGCAGGCGTGGCATGCAGGACTGGGGATCGAACCTGGTTCCTGCGCTTAGCTAAGCAGGCCCTTAGTCTGCTGAGCTATATCACTGGCCCTTTGTTTATAATCTTATCGTTGGGTGCACACATACAATCTGAGCTATTAGATCTGTGGTTTGCAGGTAGTCTTCTCCTCTGTGGCTTGTTTGTTTATTGTTGCATACATCATTCAATGGTCAGCTTGTATTTCTACCCAACCTTTCATCTTTTTTAAGAGACCTTTTGCAGTACAAATATTTTCAGTTTTATAAGGCCCAATTTGTTTATTTATTTATTTTCTTTTGTAGGTCATGTTTCTGGCATCATTTCTAGGAAAACTTCATCAAGCCTTAGGCCTGATGCTAATTGCTAAGGTTGAAGGATTACTTTTGTTCTTTGCTTTAAACTAATAACAATGATAACAACAAAAATCCACTGCTAGGTAGGATAATGGCCCTCTATGGATGTCGATGCCCTAATCGTGCAACCTGTGACTACATTACCCTTCATGGCAAAAGAGATAGTGCATATCAATTAAATTAAGCTAAGCCGGCCATGGTGATGCATGCCTGTAATCCCAGCACTGGGGAGGCTGAGGCAGGAGGATTGTTGTGAGTTCGAGACCAGCCTGAGCTACAAAGTGAGTGTAAGGCCAGCCTGAACTGCATAGTGAGACCCTGCCTCAAAAAGACAAAAAAAAAAAAAAAAAATTAAACTGAGGTGGGGATTATCTTGAATGCTACATCTAATGCAATAAAGGAAAGGATGACAAGTAAATCAGGGAAGGATATGTTAAGACAGGAGCAGAGGTTGGAGCAATGATATTTTTGGCTGGAAGGGGACAGAATATTAAACAATGCAAGCAGCTTCTCATAGTTAGAAAAGCTGCCTTCAAGATGCAGCTCCTGGCCTTTGGAGCTTAGCTTTTGAGAGCCATTTGAGGCTTCTCACCTCTAGCACTTTAAGGCAATAAAGTGCTTTACACCATTTTGTGCTGCTTTGGCAGAATTCCACAGACAGGGTAACTTATAAACAATAGAAGGTCATTTGGCTCATGGTTCTGGACATTGGCAAGTTCAAGACGGAGGGGCCACATCTGCTGAAGTCTTTCTTCTTGTATTTTCCTGCAGCTGAGGGGCAGAGAGGGCAAGAGGGAGCAAGCAAAAGAACTTGCAGCCTCAAGCCCTTTCACAATTTGCCGTTCATGGCCCAATCTGCTCTTAAATGTCCTGCCTCTGAATACGGTTGGATTGGAAATTAAGTATTCCACACATGCTGTGGGTATAGGCTCCTTCAACCATGGTAATTAGATTATAACGATTCTTGATTCCTCATTGCAATATGCACTAATATTCACTAATGCAAAACACGAACTCAAAATCACCTTGATTCTCACTCTTTCTCGTAGGGTGAGAGGCTCCAAATATGTATCTGGAAGAAAGTGAGAACGGCAAGATTTTTCTCTGAAACAGTCAAACTTTCTCCAGCCCAATATGGTAGCCAGTAGTATGGTAAATGCTAGAAATACGGATACACCGAGCTGCAATATGGATACTTAAAGTTGAAATGTGCTGTAAACAGCATTTTCTTGACTCCATATCCTGGTACACCTGAATAAATAGGAATGCAAGAAAGAAAGAGAGGCAGAAAATCTAAAGGACAGAAAAGAGGGAATATAGAAAGGAAAAAAAGAAGATGGAAGGAAGGAAGGAAGAAAGGAAGGAAGAAGGGAAAATATCTCAATTATGTTTTATATTTATTATAAACAGAAATTATATTGAGTATGTATAGGTTAAGGAAAAAGAGTAACAGAGTTAACTGTACGTATTTTTCTGCCTGTGTATGTGGATGCTACATGCTATGGCTTTTATATAGATGTGTCCCTAAAGCCTCATGTGGTCACGGGGGGGGGGGGGCGGAGTTTCATATGCGGCTGAATTAAGATGTGTGAATGTGGATTAAAGGTAAGTGGAAGTCCCATCCTGGGTGTGGTAGGGGGCACCGATTCTACCCAGCCTCAGCCTTGGTAGAATAAAATTGGAGAGAGCGAAGGTAGGCTGGCTGCTGCTGGTTGCTGCTTCCCTGTCTCCTGCCTGCTTGCCATAGATTATTTCTCCCTTCTAATGCCCCTCTGCCATGCCTGGAGCCAGCCACCTATGGACTGAATTCTCTACACACGGAAGCTGAAATCACTTTCCTCCTTTGACTTGTGGGTGTTTGGCATTTCATCTCAGCAACGATAAAACTAACCAAGACACTAAAAAACTGGGTTGCCTGTGTGGCCGGCTACTTGGCTCCTACTGTGTTGCCCTTGGGTAGTGTGGGGCCCCATGCTCCCACCCCAGGGGCCTTTATGATTAGTAGTGGGCAGCGACAGTACAGTGACAAGAGTTAGGGACTTGGCTCTTGGCCATGACATTAAGGGCGTCCAGCTACTGTGGTGCTGCTCTCAACATCCACAGACCCCACCATGTGTTAGAAAAGAATTTGAGATCAGAGAGACTTTGGTTTGAATTCTAGCTTCTTTGCAGTGTTCTTGCATTTGGGTTCATTTCTTTGTCTGTAAAATGAAGAAAGCGAGCCAATAAAATTTCTAGAGACTAGGCTGGGGACATAGCTCAGCAGCATAAGCTCCTGCCTGGCCAGCACAAGGCCCTGAGTTTGATCACTGGCATCAAAAAAAAAAAAAAAAAAAAATTATGGAGACATTCTCTTTTTTTTTTTTATGTATTAAGTGCAAGCTCTACAGGGTCTTACTACACAGATCAGACTGGTAGTGATCCTCCTGTTCTCAGCCTCCCAAGCGCAGGGATTACAGGAGCACACCACCATGCCCAGTTTCAGTCGCTGCCTCAGTGTACCCTGGGATAGGGCCAGCATGGCATGCCAGGGTTCGAACCCCAGTCCCTGTGCCCGTTCAAGCATGCTCTTTAGTCCACTGAGCTATCTGTCTGGCCCAAGGCATTCTTTCATTTAACAAATTTTTGCAAGCCTAGTGTTTACGCTTGTGACACAGCAGCAAAGAAGCCAGGAGAAGGCCAGCGCTGTCCTAGTCTGCCTTGTCCAGGCCTCTGGGAATGCTGTTCACTATTTGCTAAAAAGTATATTTAAAGGAGATAGTACATTTTACCCAGCACTGTTTATGAGACCCCGTTCTCTCAGTTGCAATCCTCTGGCATCACCTTGTGACTCCAGGAGAGCCATGTCCTTCTCTGTCCCTCAATTTCTACTTCTATAAAATGGAGAGAATAATATAACCTCATCACAGGTTTGCTTTAAGAGCTAAATGAGATAACATGTAAAACATAATTCCTTTTTAATAAAAATAACTGTACATGTATTGGGTTTCAGTAAAAACATGAAGGTAGTCAAAACCATATGAACAAATGTTTTACAAAACACTCCCAGGGAAGACCACTTAAACAACTGCCTTTTTTTTTTTTAACGTATCATCATAATTGCCATTGCCTCATTTCCCTGCCATTTAATTCATTGGTCATTTCTAGTTGGAGACACTTCGTAGCAGAATAATGTTATCTCCTTTCCCCATGATCCAACAAGTTGTGTCTTGACTTTGTTTTAGAATGAATTTCTTCTGCATCATCTAATACAAGGCTCATATACTCATCAAAACCAATAACACAGCCCTCTATTGGCAAATTCACTTGCTCATGCGGCCACCACTGGAGCCGGGACCCCCCTGCAAGGATCTGAAGAGCAGGCTGACGGGCTGCACGTCGCCTTTTGCGCTTTCTGGCCCTGACTCCGATACACCATGGCGGAACTTGACAAAGACCACACCAACCCTGTAAAACACAATTCCTGCTAAAAGTGGTAGCTGCCGCTATTCTTAATGTTGCTATTGCTTTTGTGGTTTTTGTTCTTTTCGCTTTGGAATCCCAGTGGTTCCAAGGGTGTTTCCAGGAGACGTGACCAAAGCACAGATGGGAAAGATCTGGAATACTCATAATTTGCAAGTGATGAAAGGGGCTCTTAAGATAAGGAGGTTTTCAGAGAAAACAATGTTACCCAAGTGACAAGCACGTGCTGGACATCCTGTGGCTTGGGTCAAGAAGGGGCTGCCCACTCATGGCCATGTGGAGAAGACCAACTCTGCTCTTTCACAGAGAAGAGCCCTCACCGCAGGCTGTCCATCCAGGCCGCACCCTAGTCTCCCTAGGGCCCTCTCCCTGCCCTTGGCACCTGCCTCCCTCAGCAGACACCTTCCATTTCCAGCTAAGGGATTTTTCTGTTTAAACTCACTAGGCCTGAACTCGGAGCAAGGTCAGTGTTCTGAAGGAAGAGGTCCTAGCCCAGAGACGAGCGGGTGCTCTGAAGAAGCACCTTTGTTTCCTTGGCCCTAGTTGGTACATCTTTGGGGTGTGTTCCTATCCCCTTTCTCCTCCTGAAGACAAACTTGATTTGGATGCCTGGGGGTGGGAGCTGACTTTCTGCTGCTCCCAGGACATGCTTTGTACCTTGCTGGCCGAGGGGGCAGGCATGGTCAGATCGCTGAACTCTGGCAGTAGTAGATGTGGGCAATGCTTGGCCCCGGCTCGATGTTACTGTGCTTTCCTGTGACCCTGGAACTTCTGGTGCCACCTTGTTAGGAATTAAGCCACTCTGCAGATGGCTCCTTACTTAAAAAGCTGTTATTTTACAGATAAAATTTTCTTTTGGGTTTGTTGGTTGTAACGTGTCCCAGTTTTTACTAGTCGACTCCTTCAATTACTAAGAACGTGTACGGAACAGCAAAAAAAAGGGGGCATGCTCATTGAAGTATTGCCATGGCCATAAATAATAACAAAAAGGCCAAATAAAAATGTCATGACTATCTGAGGTTTGGACAGGAAGGAAACCTTTCTTATCACCCCAAGACTGCATGTGTGCAGTTTCCACAGATAAAACTCTTGAGCTCTTAAACTACTATTTGGATTGGTGGCATTGATGGTGGCAGACTCGAGCAGGTGACTTTCCTCCCTCGGATGTCGCTTGGACAGACCGTGCTGCTCAAAGGCGGCCACCAGTCCGCTGTACCAGTGTTACTGTGTGGAACTTTCTCTTTCAGATTCTGGAAAGATGTTTTTCCTGGGAAACTCACAGAAGACACCAGCGTTTCATACCATCATCCATTAAAGATAATTGACAGCATTGAAGGGACGTGAACTAGTCATCAGAGTAGAAAGTCCCTTCTCCTCGAGTATCCAGCATCCTAGAGGGTTACTTATACTGAGGTACTACCATCATATGACAGATTTGGGTCTGTGGATTTAAAAGCAAATTCAAATTTTTAAAAAAATCTATTTCCTTATTTAGGGTCTGCTACACAGCTCTGACTCATAGCGATCCTCCTGTCTCAGTCTCCCAGAGCTGGGATTACAGATGTGTGCCTCCATGCCCCGTTTTGTGGCTGGCATGGCATGCAGTACCAGGGATCAAACCTGGGTCCTTGTGCTTACCAGGCAGGTGCTCAGCTCACTGAGCTATCTCAACAGCCTTGCAAATTCAAATTTAGAAGCCAAAGCATGGAGAAGGAATTTATGATGGGTTAGAAGTTTCTGTCCCAAAGAGATGTGCTTGTGGGACCATTAGCTCTGCTGTTTAAGTGCCTGCTGAAACAAAGCAGTCAGGCTCAGGATGCTGTGGTTAGATAGATCCCCACATCGAAAGTCAAACCAGACCTGCCCTGAGGGCAGCCTGAGCAGGCCAAAAAAAAAAATAAATAAATAAGGGTTGTATTGAATGGAGATGAGATGAGATCAGCCTGCTGGGCCTTAAATCCAATGACTGAAGTCCTTATAAAAGAACAACAGGGGAAGATTTGAGATGTACACGAAAGTGGAGAGAAGGACTATACTGTGGTTGGAATGTGCTAGGTCCCTCAAAGCTCCACATGTTAAAGGCGATAGCACTATCCAGAGGTGGTGACACTTTCAAAAGATAGAGCCTAGGAGAAGGAAGTATGGTCCCTGGGATGTGTCCTTGAAGGGAGTTATTGTGACCTTGGCTCTTTCTCTCCTTCATCTGCTTCTCAGCCACCACAAGGTAAGTAGGCCTCCTTTACCGCAAGCTCTCACCATGCTACCTGTGCTGCTATGGGGCCAAAGCAAAGGAGCCAAGCAACCCTAGGCAGAAAACTCTGAAACCGGGAGCCAATATAAACCTTTTTTGCCTTTCAGTTTATTATCCTGGGTATTTTGTCCCAGTGATGGAAAGCATACTAACAGACTGGTTTTTGAAGAACAAGTACAAGTCTGGCTGGTTAGGTTTTGGTTTCTGTGTCACAGATTTCTGCTACTTGGGAGGGAAGTCTGTCATCCACAGCAGGCTTCTGTGCTCCACAACAGAGCCTCTCGCATGGATTTGAATACAGTAGTTGTCTTCTCTGAACACATTTCCTCCACTGTTAGGTGAAGATCAACATGATCCACCCTGTAGCTATTTTGAGGGTTGAGGAGGTATGGGTATAAAATATAATCCAATAGCTCAAAGGTTACTTTAGGACATAGGCATTTTTAGTTCGATCTGAATTTTTTTTTATAATTTGAATTTATCAACCTTTTACTGCCAGGAGACTTTACACCAAAATCCCATATTCTCTTGAAAAGTCAAAAAAATGTGCCAATCAATTGTCACCATGAAATAACTGGTTGGAGTTGAGTTGCAGCTGGCCCTAGTGTGGGCTCCTCATTCCAGAGTCCGTACCCCTCCCTGTGACTCTACATACCCTGATTCCTTCATTTCCTGGAGGCCTCTGAGCTCGTGGCCTCTGCGTAAGAAGGCTGTCATATAAAAGTGATTGTTAATTTCATTTCTGTTGCATAAAAGAGAAAATCCCAAACCAGTGTTCTCCTTGTGGAACATGCCTTCCAATAGGGCAGGAGACTGATGAAAACCTCTGTCAGATAGAATTTTTTTCACTTAATAAAATTTGTTGTAACCAGATCAACAACGTCCCTTCATCCCAGGCCTCTGACTTGTAGAAATCTCTTTGCTTCCAGAACTAGGTACAAATGATGGTACTTGTTAAAACCAGGCTCACAGCTGGCAAGAAAAGACTTCCATCTCTGCTTGCCCCAGCCACTGCTGTGAGGTTTCTGCTCCTTTTCTAACTTAGGAGCTAAATAATTGTTCATGTTAAGTGCCTAAAGTTCAAGATGTGATTAAAACAAACAAACAAAAAAGCAACATCTTTGGCTTGCAGTTTGTCACCAAAACCAGCTCTGTCCTCCGATTTAACATCAAAAATGTAACTCGAGTGATTCCCACAAGCATTCGTGGAAACAGACTCAAAATTTGGCTCAGCCACCTTCTGGCTGTGCAACTTTGGTTTCCTCATCGCCACAAAGAGCAGAGTAATAGCTGTTCTGTCACCCAACTACGGTAGGCAGTTGGGATGATACATGTCAGCTCCTGGAATAAAAGCTGGAATTCAGAGATAATTATTATTTTTATTATGATTGATCCTTCCTTTGCGAGATAACCTTGGCTGAAGCTTATAAGGCAGAGGTTTCAGGTTATGAAGGTTTTATTGTTCACACATACCTGAGGCCTATCCTGCTTTATCTGCACACGTGGCCGTGATGACCTTGATAATCACTGGGAGGGCTGACATTTACTGCTTATTTTCTAGCAATAGATGAAACCTTCCTCCCAGTCCTCTTCTCCTTTGGGATGTGCCCTTCTCCTTTGCCATCTTTGACACTTGGGTATTAGTTGTGCATGAAAATGTGATAGTTTGGTGATCTCAAATAAGAAAATGCTGTCAAAGAGTCATACACCCAGTCATGCACTCTATCACTGAGTTTCAGCCCGTGTGAGTGCAGATCAGGAGTTCATATTGGGTGGGGGCAGTGGTAAGCACTTTGAAAGGTCAATTCTTTATTCATGGCTCTATCCCTTACATTGTAAGACAGTCAGCATCCCTAAGTTCCTGACCTTAGGGAGATGGCTCAGTGGAGTAAGTGCTTCCCTGGCAAGCACAAAGGTCTGAGTTCAATCCCTGGTTCCACAAAAAAAAAAAAAAAAAAAAAAAAAAAGCAAAAAAGGAAAGAGGAGCCCCTAAGTCCCTGATCTTGATACCAGTCATGATCTCTGAGGTATCAAGACTGCAGCAACCCAAAAACCTCTGCCATGTCACCTTTAAGCAGATGAAACTCATTGATGTGAAGGTTTCCTAACCCACAAGCATGAGCCAGACTCTCCATCCATCTCTTGGAAACCCAGTCTCCTGGCCTGTCAGATGGAAGTCAGATGCCCTCCCTGGGCCACTGGAAGGACCAGGATGAAAGGAGTATGTGACATGGCCAGGGCAACTGCTGGCATGCAGCGGGCCCCTGGCGCACAGGACACACCACAGTGTACAGTGGAGAGTCAGTAGACCCGGCTCCCCTTTCCTATTGGTTGTACCCAGGTGACGAGGCCAAGCAGGGTATTCAGAGCCCTCCACACTCATTCTGCTCTAATTAGAAGTCATTGTGGAATGAAGTCCAGTATTTAATTTGGCCTGTGTTTGACAGATCCTGTACGCGCGGCTAACAGAGCTCACTCAGGACCTGTGCGTGATATAGGGGGGGATTCTTGGCCTGGGTTCAGGACAGATTGGTGGAGAAAATGTCACATTCAATTAAGGCTGATTAGCCTTGGCAGTTGTCTGGGTGAAGTTTATAAGGTACATCTAATCTGCATGCATCTGGTCATAAAAATGCAAAACAAGCCATTCCCACCCAAGTTCTAACTCCAGATGTGGGCTGATTCTCAGTGATTGACACCATATTTTTTGCAGCTGTCCTAAATTCTAAATCTTTTTCTATTTAAAATACATTCATCATAATTATGGAATGCAATAAACAAACTTTAGCCTGATGACAAGCTTTAAATATAAGAATGTTTCAGCTTAAAATAAATGCCATGATTTCTCAGCCTAGAATGGAGGCAGTCTCTGAAGGAGCCCTGACCCTGTCACCATGAGCCAGACACGGTTATTTTCTCTCAAGTATTGACTGATACTTGGAGGAGACACTGAGGGAGAAAAATCGAAGACCTATTTATATCAGACAGAAAAATGTGCACAACTCACCAGAGAGACACACTTGTAGCACAGATGGGAAAGAATTTGGATTCCGCTTAATTAGGGCTTGAGGATTCCAGTGGTACAGGTTCTTCCAAAGGCAGGTGGAGTAGTGGCTTTGCACAGGGCTGTGGGACTAGGTCTCCTGATTTCAGATCCTGACTTCTATACCCTGCACCACTACCTTGCATTTTGTTTTGTCCCCTCTGGGCCTCTGTTGACTCATGGACATAATGGATGGTGAGACTAGGGCTTAATTCAGAGAGTAACTGAGAAAACGACCTGCATTAAAGGGCTTGGAACCAAGCCTGGCACATGAGTATTCAAGATTAGCTGTGACGGTAACTGATATCAGCTGGCTCTTGCCATTGCCCCTCCAAAGGGGAAACTGAGGTTTCCAGAGGTTAGGTGAATCGTCCAAGTTTCATATAGCACACTGCAAAGCTGAAACTCAAATCCTAATTATTTGATTTCACTATAAAATGTTACATCTGACCCGTTTGCATCATGTTTATATTTTTCATCTCAATTTAAAATTATGCTAATAACTGCTATCTGTATATCTGCCTTTCGTGCATGCAAACAAGGGTCCTGTTAAGCTTGGACACAAGAGTTTCCTTATGCTTTTTGGTTGCTCCTGGGTTGCCTCTTTCGTTTTGAACGCTATCTAAATGAGTCTGTAATTGAGAGAGTTAAGTAAACAAACTCTTTGGTTAATTATAGAAAGGTCATCCTGCAACCAAGCTGCTGGGTTTCTAGCCACTTATGGACATCAGCCACAACTAATGATTTCACCATTAGTGGTGCAGACAGCTTAGTTCCTCGAGAAAAACGAGAACTACCCGGAGTTTGTGTCAACAATCTGCTCCTCTTTAAAATGAAGCCATAAGTCACAAATCCTCTGAGTTCCCAAAGAAGTGTCTGGAGCTAAATTTATAACTGGACTCTGATAATTGTTCTCTTATTAAGCTGATGAGAGAATTAGCAGAGCCAGGGCCTCTGGGGTTGTGCCCACAACTTGAGCCAAGCTGGAAATGATTCTGTTTTACTTCTAAGATGTGTAAATGGCTTGTCCATCACCAGACTCATGGGCACAAGTTCAATATCAAAATAACATGTGCTGGCTGGGGAGATAGCCTGGCGGTCTAAGTGCCTGCCTAGGCAAGCACAAGGACACAGGTTCGAGCTGCATGCTGTACTGGCCCAGTGCCAAGCCAGGCATCCAAACCAGGCGTGGTGGTGCATGTCTGTAATCCTAGCACTGGGGAGGTTGACACAGGAGGACCACTATGAGTCTGAGCTGCATAGTGAGACCTTGTACCAAATAAAATATAAATAAAATATTTATTTATTAATTTATTTATTTATTTTGGTGGAACCAGGGATTGAGCTCAGGCCCTTACTCTTGCCAGGCAAGTGCTTGTTCTACTAAGCTATCTCCCCCACACCCTAAAATATTGGAAAAAAAACCCCTTGTGCTACCTTTTCCAATAGATGGACAATAATCATGGAAGGCCCTCTGAACCCAGTAGGAGTGAAAAACTTTTCTGGAAAAGGATGACTGTGCTTTAGTTCCCCCAAGAGCTGTTGAATAGCCTCAGTGATGTCTGTGGGCCTTGCTTGACCTTTGGATTCCTGGTAAGATAGTGTGGACGGGGGCAGGAGCACACCTTCTGGCAACCCAGAGTCCCAATGTGGGCTCTGAGACTGGGCTTGATGAAGTGCGCCTGTAATCCCAGCTCTTGGTTGTAAATAGACAGATCACTATAAGTCCGATCTAGTAGTGAGATCCTGAATACTCTGTAGACCCTTTCCTAAAAAAAAAAAAAAGCAGTATGGGCTCTGTCACTGACAAGCTAGGTGAGCTGGGGCTGCTCATCTGGAAGTGGGAGTGATGATCTCTAACTTGTAGGATTTGGATGAGACCACATGTGGAAAGGGCTGGGCTCAGTCTGTGTAGAAAGTAGAAGCAGAGGTTTTGCTCAGTTAATATTGGTATCTGGTACTGGGAAGTTTGCTTTGCTTTTGTAGCCAAGATGGCAGATAAATAAATTGTGTTACTTACTTTCATTGATCGAATGGAGATACCTGCTTAAAGTATAGTGATGATTTATAATGTCTGTCATGGATGAAGAGTAGGTGATAAGATTACATGTTCCACACATGGCTATTGTCCTTTTGTTGTGCAAGCTCTGAAGGCAGAAACAGGCTGAAGAATAACCCATCATCTCTCTCAAAAGAATTTTCAGACATGACATACCATGACCCTTACATCTCCCTACTTTCAAATACTCTGCCTTCCAAAAAGGCCTGGAGTTTTAAAACTAAATAAGTAAAAAAAGGAAAATATAACCTTTCTCTACAGATCAAGGATAGAACTTATAGTGAGGAAAAGAAATCACCTAGAATCAGGCAGTGAGGTGTGAGCAGAATCAGAACTCAACTTTGATTATTCATTTACTTATCCAGTCCATAAACTTTTCATTGGTGCCTATTAGCAATGCGTCCTGGAGTCACTCTGAGAGAACCCCATGACAATGATGCCACGGTGACGATGACCATGAGCTCTGAACTAGTGTAAATTAGGATGGGCCACAGCAACATACGATGCCCCAATAGCAGTGGCCTGTGCCCAGACGTTTTGTTTTCAAGCTGTGGAGTTAGCTTCATCATCTCTTCAGTGCATCTGGCACGTGAGGCCGTCTACACGCATGAGAAGAGGAAGAGCGAAGAAGAGGAGGGTGATGCTAGCCATTCGCGCACAGGCCAAAAGAGGAGACCTAGCACTTCTGCTCGCACCCCCTGGCCGAGCTGGCTCTGGCCTTGCTTAGCTCAGGAAGAGAGGAAGTCAGCCTTCCAGACAAGTGGGAAAGCAAGCAGGTGATTGGTAAGCACAACTGTGTCTCCTACGGGGTCTACAATATGGCTGATCTTGTTTTCAGAACTATTTAAAATCTAACTTCTCCCCTTTCTCTTATATTAAATCCTACAGGTATTATCATCTCCATTTGTCAAATGTGGGAACTGTGGCCAAAGGTTTACAACTGAAAAAGCAAGATAATTTCAAAAGATTATCTGCAGGATTCTACCAGAAAGCCACCCCTGCTCGCGGTCTCCTCTGAAATCTTGATACACTGGGGGATAAGGGTTACACCCTCTGCCCTTCTCCTAACCAACTGAGCAAAGTTACTTTACCTTTCCAAGGTTCAGCTACCTGTCAGAAAAGTAAAGATGGTAACGCCATGGCCTCCTGACTCCAGAAGGTCATGTGAGAATGAGTTAAGACGACAGTTTGGAGGTCAGTGCGAGAAAACATGGGGTGCAATGACACATTCACTTGTCAAAGGAGTTTACTTGTGGGATGCAAAAATTACCTGCAGAATTCCCCAGAGTGCCACGAGGAGGGCCTTAGTACTTCCAGCCTCGGCCTTGGCTCTTTGTAGCTTTGGCCTCACTTCACCTCTCGGATCCACAGGCTCTTTACCTGTGTGACTCACGTTGACCTCACCAGTGGCTCTGCTCTGAGTCCAGAGCCAAAGGAGAGAGGCTCTTGGAATGGAAAAGCCAACTGCCCAAGCTGAGGACCTGCTAGGAGAACCTTGCCAGAGATTTGACGTGCAGAGCAGTTTTCCTTCAAAGGAATAGCAATCAGGAAGCGTGTTTGAGTGTGTAGGAGAATGTGGTGGGGGTGGGCTGTGGAGAAATAGAGGAATGACGGGGGAACAAACAGCAGAGCATTTTAGTGACTTGCAGATGAAAGCTGCTTTTAGCTGGAATCATTAGCTCTGTACACATCAGTGTGGCTGTGTTTGGAAAAATACTTAACTTGTTATAGGATGCCAAGTCAAGAGAGAGAGAGAAAGACAGTGAGAAAGTAAGTGAGAGAGAAAGAGAGACAGAGACACAGAGAGAGAGAGAGAGACAGAGAGAGAGACAGAGAGAGAGAGAGACAGAGATGGAAACAGGCAGAGAGAAAATTTTAGAGATGTGCCTGCCCCTTTTTTTCCAAAGAGAAAAGGATCCATGGGAAGGAAGTGGCTGATGCTTACTGGCGACCTTCTCTTTAATCTGTCCTTTGAGTGACAGATTAAAGGAAGGAAATCAAGATCAAAAGGTTTCTGTGTGTGATTCTGAGAGATGGAGAAAGAGGGAAGGAGGAAAAGAGGAAGGGAAGAATAAGAAGAGAAAATCAAGAAGGGAAAGGAAAGGGCAGAGAAGGTCTGGAAAAGGAGAAAGAGCAACTGCTGATGGCATGGCGGTGAGGAGGGCAAAAAAAGAGGCAGAGAGGAGGTGGGAAGAGATGGAAGGGGCCGGGAGGGGAGGGCAGGGGAGGAGAAGGAGAAAAGGGGACAGACAAATGGACTGCAGTGACAGGCAAAGGAGGGTGGGAGCGGAGACTCACTGTCCCTTCCATCTTGAAGCTGGCTGCGGCACCTCAGCCTCCAAGCCTCTCTTGGGCCGCCTGCCCCACTGGCTGCATCTGTAGCAATGAAAGGTCCATTTCTTGTATGGAACCAGATGCCAGAGTGAGGTCAGCTTGAACTCCACAGCCAGAGGCTGAGCTCGCACAAAGCCGTCTCCTGCCTGGCTTCTGGGGAGGAGAAGAACCAGGCTTGCCGAGCATGAGTTACCTCACCTTCCCTGCTGGTGACCCTGGGACAGGCTCTACCATAGCCTGGGTCGCCAGCTCGGGGAGTGGCCCAGAAAGTGAATATGAAGTAGGACTGTGCCATAGAACTAGACAGAGCTGGGTTTGAATTTTGATCCATCTCTTCACAGTAGCTCTGGCCCTGTGGTTTTTCGGCCTCAGTTCTCCTACCTGTGAAATGGGCCTAATAAGAAAATAAATCTAATGGCTGGTAAGTGGATTAATAAGTGTTGAGTATCTGGTACACAGAAGACCCTTGACTCTAAGAAAAAGACCCACTTGGACCCTGACTGACCACTTCTCTCAGGCATTCAAGGTATATTTGCTTAGAGATTGACATAATCTTTTTGGACAAAGGAAAATAAGATTGTACAGTGTGAGTTGTCCAGTCATAAAATGAACCCAGATTTCTAGTGCGGGTCCCCGGATGCCCCTAGCCTCCTCAGCACAAGAGGCTGGACTCACAGACAGGACCCATGGGATGTAAGTGGATTTTCTCAGGAGCTCTGGGATTTAAATGCATCGCAGATCCTCTTTTAAGAAATGTTTCAGTTTAGTGTTTAAATAATGTGGCTTTCGTTCCAGCCATTGTTTGGGTTTGCAAGAATGTCCAAGTATTTGGGCAACAATGAGGTAAAAACACGTGCCTCACTGTCCCCACCCAACTGGTAGATTCTGTAGCTTCTAGAAGGTCAAGGGACTTGGGTGAACACAGTTGTCCTTCAGTGTCCACAGAACACTGAGACCCTCCAGCCCCTCAGCAGGTACAAAATGTGAGGATGCTCAAATCCCTAAACATACAATGGAATATATTTATATGGAACCTATATACACCCTCCTGCAGACTTTAAATCATCTCTAACATGACTTATAACACAATGTAAGTGCTATGCAAATAGTTGTTACACTGTATGGTCCTGTATTATCTGGCAGTGATGACAAGAAAAATAGTCACGTTCAGAACAGATTCAATTTGTCTTTCCAAATCGTTTTCATCAAAGGTTGGTTGAATCCATACATGCATCTAAGGGCCAACTGTATAGTCCAGAGGATACAATGGGGCAAAGAGGTTGGGAGGGTCTGGGCCGATGGAGGAGGAATCCTCCCGCTGACCACTGTGTCCTGCGGCCAGGGCTGGGTCACCACAGAGCGCCTGCTCACTCAGAGGTCCAGCGCGGAAGAGGAATAGGTAAACAGACAATGCTGAGGTTCCAAAGAGAGGAGGCTGAGAAAAATACGCTGTGCATGGAGAAGGGTGATGAGGCCGTAAGAAGGTGATGGGCTTCCAGAGAGGCCCAGAATAGCAAGTAGGACAAGAGTTGCTCCCAGGAGGAGGTGAGAGCATGAAGGTGCAGCTCAGGCCCCAGAGAAAATGAAGCGTGCTGGAGCAGTACAGGGCAGCTGAGGGCCGCTGAGCCAGGGCCAGTGACCAGGTCCAGCAGGGAAGGGTTTTAACCGCCATGCTGAAGCATTTGGAGATCATCCTGTAGGCAGTGGGGAGCCCTAGGTAGGTTGCTGGAGCAAGATGAGCACAATTACATTTACAGGTTAGGAAGATGACTTTGGAGGTTTTGAGGGGGTAAGCCTAAAGGTAGGAAAGCTAAAAAGAAAGGGGGTACAGCCGGGGTGACGAAGGAGAGAGAGCAGAGACCACAGACTCCGGAGAGCAGTGTTGGTGCAGAAGCAGAAAGACTAGGCCCAGCTGCGCCCTTCCCCCCAGAGAGCCTAATTTGCATAAAAGCTAGGAGTCTGCAAAGTCCTTCCCCAATTGATGGGTGGTTAATTGAGTTCATTCACTGGGTAGCAGGTATTTAGAGATGCTGACTCCACCGGGAACTGAGAGGGAGAAGGAGAAAGAGCAGATTCCTGCCCAGGAAGCCTCGAGTCACTAGGGAACCTTGCTTTTAGAAAGGATTTTATGCCCCAGCAAAGCAGATGGTAGCCCTCCCTCCACCCCTTTCCAGATCCCAAGTTCGCTGGCTCAGAAAAGACACATCACTGCCACTGATCCCAGGCAAGAAGAGCCAGGACTTACCAGCAGTTTACCGTATGCCAGGCACGGTGCCAAGGGCTTATCACCCACTGCAGCAGTGCCTCGGTTCATGAACTAAATTTGTACCACGATTCAAGAAACAATTTTCACGTTCATGTTAGTGTGGGACAGATGGCCACAGTCATGTTCATCTCTCCATGCAGAGTTCACAAACAAAAACAAAATTTTGCCCAAAAAGCACTTCTGTTTGCAAACCAAGTAGTCCACAAACAAAAGCATATGTGAATCGTGTATCTTATCCTAGGATGGAATTCTGGGTTGGATAAGCTTTCTATAAAGGAGAGACTATAAAAATTTTAGGTTTGAGGGCTATCTTGTCTCCAGGGCAGCTACTCAGATTTATCCCCTCATGCGAAAAAAGCCACAGATAAAACATGAAGGATGGACATGTCTGGGTCATGTCCCATGAAAATTTAACTTACAAAAGTGATGGGCCTGCTGACTATACCTTGTCAGCCCTTGATAGAGGTCTCAGGATTCTACTCCTGCTATACGCGAGGAGACTGAATGTGTCAGTGGGGCCCGGGAAGAGCTGGCCCCTCAAGCAGGCAGTTGACAGGGTCTACTTAGGGGCTCTCTGCCCCTAAGTGTCAGGGGACGATTTGCATGGGGCTCTGACCTAATCTAGGGATAGTGCTATGATTCAGATCTCAATTGGCCCCCAAAGGTCCATGTGCTAAGACCTTGGTCACCAGCCTGAGGCACTGCTGGGAACTACTGGGATCTAAGAGAGGAAGGAGCTTAGGTCAATGGGGGTGCTCTTGAAGGGGCTGTTGAGACCACACGCCCCGGCTTCAGAGCTGCTGTGAGGTGAGCCACTTATCTCTACCTGGTGCTCCCTGCTGGGGCCCAAAAAGATGCCACCAAGCAACCATGTACTAAAACCTCTGAAATATGGGATCAAAATAAATCTTTCCAGCTTGGCGTAGTGGTGCATACTTGTAACCTGAGCTCTCTGATCCCAGCTGAGTAACTTAGCAAGACCTTCCTCAACGAACAAACAAATGACAAAGTGTACTGCATAATTCAGTGCAATGTCCCTGGTTTCAATTCCCAGGGTCAATATATAAATAAACTTTCCTTGTGAACCTACTATCTCAGGCATCTTCTCACAGTGATAGAAAGCTGACTACCACAAACAGCACACGTGAAGAGTCTGAAGCCCTGGACTCTAGGACCAGAAGGAGGACTGGTCATACAGCCCAAGAAGCCTACAGTGGGAAGAGAGGAACAATGAACAGGAAGGGTCCCCTTGGTGGAGCTGGAAGGCTGGGTGGGAAGGGGTGATGTCCCAGCTGTCCCTTCCCACATTCGACCTCCTGCTATTCTTTGCTTTTACAGGTTCCAGCAGAAGGCCAGGGGCCGAGGGAACCCACTGGGGGAGGCAGAGGAGGCTGCACTGGTAAAGGAAACAATTCCACACTGAGGTTCAGACAGTTTCAGCTGCTGCAAGTTATGCTGGGAGTGAGGCGCGGTGCCATGTCTTTAAGTCACGTCTAGTTTGACTTCAAATCAGTCACCAGTTTCTCTTTGCAGAGAGCCTTACAAGAGGCGATGGGCCAAATGACAGGCATGCTCCAGGAGTAGTGAGCCAGCTCACAGTGAGTGGGAGCTATCCCCTCACAAAAATATCCTAAATAAGGCCTTGGGATACCCAAGACTTCAGAGCCTGACCAGTCTGCTTCAAATTCTAGCTCAGCTAATGTGGCCTTGAGGGTGGAGGCATTGCACTTGTCTGAACCTCAGTTTCATTTTCGGTAAAACTGAGGTATGGCCCCATCTTTATCAAGAGTTTCTCCAGGTGGACAAAGAAGTCCTGACCATTGGTGCTTATTTTAAAAAGGGACCTCAGGGCCCTCATCTCAGCCCAGCTAAACCTCAGATTCTGTGAGTGGGAGCTGTGAAAGGCTGCCATGAGGTTTCACTGTACCTCATGTGAGTCTCATGCAGGGCAGGCCTGAAGCTGATACGTGTCGTTCACGGGGCAGCCCCTCTGAGCTGCTCTGCTGCCTCGAATCAGCTCATGAAATCATCACAGCCATTTTACAGATAAAGGAACTGAGAATGAATGAATAACTGAGACACCTGATGAAGTGGGGGGAGGGGGAGGTAACCACTGGCCCAGACTGGGGAGGGGCAGTTCATTTCCTTCCCACTCCCCTTTTCTTTTCCCTGGGAGTGGGGAGGGGGCAGGCAGGCACAGCAGGGGAGGAGCTGTGTACAGCCAGGAGAAAAGGCCCAGAGGCCTCCTGGGGAAAGTTTAAGGGCTGAAGGGGAAAGGCCATGTTCCCAGAAGGGCCTGCATCAAGAGGCCACCCAGGAAGGCCTGGCAAAGTCATCTGAGCCAGCCCTCAGGAGAGAAGCACAGTTTCCACCGAGCTGGGAACCTCAGCTGGCCCCTGTGGAATCAGCCAGGTGTGGGATTCATAGTGAGAGGCTGCCAGCATCCAAACTAAGCTCCACGCCCCGCCTGGCTCTAATTGAAGCCATGGGATCTTTTTCACGGTGAACGGTCTTAAAAACTGACTCTTTCAGAGAAGGGCACATGTGACCTGCGATATCTAGGATTTTTCCTCACCATCATTGTATGAAAGTACCTAGACACGCATTTTTTTTTTTAAGCCTAATAAATCATAAACCTTTTTGGAATCCCAGGCCAGAACAGATGCAATGCATATGGTCAGTAGACTTGGAGTTGCAAATAAATATGTTTGGAAACCAAATATTTGAAAAGCAATTCTTTTTCTCAGTCTTTTTCTTTCTTGCTTGCTTGCTTTTTTAAAAGTGTTGCTGCCAAAATCAGTCCAGGGATTTTGATTCCCCTTAAGCTATTGCCACAGTCTTATACTCTCTGAGCCAGAAGCAAGATATAATGCCTCAGGCAAGGACTGCAGAGAGGTTTCAACTTGCATGCCAGACCTCATTACTAGTCATGGCTTTCTGGAGGTTGTGCTAAGAAGGGAACTAGGTTCAATTGGAAAGATTGCCATGATTGATTAGCAATGTCTGTCCTGGGCTAGTGGTAGGCAATAGAGGCATACATGCCACGTAATTACCATCCCTGTCCTAGGGACTTTAGGGTCAGCTAAGCTTGGGCTACATTCTTCTCTAACAAGACTGTACCTTATTTTGAATGGAGTATGTCTTAGTTACTTTTCCCATTGCTGAAACAAATACCTAACACCTACAGTTTGTAGAGGTTTCAGTCCCTAGTCTGCTGGCTCAAACACAAGACAGCATGACAGAGGGCACTGCAGAGGAGAACCTGACCACGGCCCGGAAGGGCGGGCAAAGGGCAGCTAAGCAGTAGCACATAGCAGCCGACGCCTTCTTTCTGTGCCTGCATCTTCTATCCAGGGCATCAGATGATTGATTGGTGTCACCTTCTGTGATTGTGGAGCACCCCTAATCACAGCATTACTCACTCTACCCCAGTATCACGCCCTCAATTCCAGCCTCACACACACCCTAGATCCAGCCTCCTCTGACAAGTTCCTCCCATGACCATGTGAGGCTTTGGGGGGACATCTAGATATGAGCCATAACAGAGTGCAGTGGAAAATGTTTTAGGGTACAAAGAATGGTGGATTTTGAAAAATTTAAATGGAATGCCCCAAAATATCTAAAAGTCCTCTTGTTAGTTCAGCTCTTTTATGGAAAGTAAGAGTTCTTCAATCAAGTAGAGCAGTCTGGTTCCCAGAGGTGGTATTTACCACCAGGTTTTATCCTTGGTTTAGTCCGACAGAAAAGGACCTTGCTTTTGTTCATTGCTTTCTCTTACATGTACCTGGAAAGTGTGTGGGGTACATAAAAAGGATGAGCTATATCATTGTAATATGAGAATCATTCCTTTTTTTTTTTTTTTCTATTTCATACAAGTGCTTATTTATGCCATTTTTTACTCTGAGCTTGACCTAGAGTTGGATCTTCAGGTACAGATACAAGAAAAAAAAAAAAAAATGAGGGCCAGCCAAATAGCTCAGCGGATTAAAGCACCTGCGAGCAGATGCAAGGGCTGGGAGTTCATGCCAGCCCGATCCCAGGGGCCGCTGGATGGTGACCGAGACTGGGCGTGGTGGTGCTCTCCTGTAATCCCAGCTCTTGGGAGGCTATAAACAGGAGACTCACTAGGAGTCTGATCTAGTAGTGAGACCCTGAACACCCTGTAGACCCTGCTCTAAAATACAACAAAAATTTAAAAAATTGAGAAACCATCACCTGGTGAGGGAGACAGACGCATAAGTAAATGGCCGCAGAACAGAACAAAACAGATAACAATAAAATAAAAGCAGGCCACGGGACATAAGAGACATCAGCCAGAGCTGAGGGGTTGGAGTGTCAGGACAGCATTCACAGAGGCTTCTCCTGGTCCTAGGGTCTTGATGGATGGGTAAAAGTTTTAAAACAAAGAGTTGGACGTGTTATGTTTTTTATTATCCTGTGGGGCCCTGTCCGACCCAGTTTTCAGAGGTAGCATTTGAGCCCTTTGAGGCTGGTATGATTTAAAGGGGGTCAAACCTCTCTGGCCCCAGCCCAAAGCATCTCAGTGAGGACTTTCTGTGAGGAGCTTGTGCACATAAGAGCTTCATCCCAGGGGCTCTGTGGTGAGCATCCATCCCTCCAAAACCTGTCGCAAGGGACATTCTCCTCAGCGTCTCCCTGCCCAGCCCAGGGACACATGTGATCTGTTTTTACAGCTTTTTATAGAGCTGATCTGGGGAAAAACAGCAGTGTGATCCATTTTTCTTTCCTGTTCTTCGACGTGTGCAGACAAAAACCTGGCTCAGCAGGTTGCCTGCCTGGAGGATTTTGGAAGAAAGCAAGTTCAGAGCCTCATCATCGAAAAGACCCGCTCTCCTCCAATGTCATCATGAAAAATACCAATGATAATAGCTACAGTGAACTGCACTCTGCTCCGTGCAGGCCCTGGCCAGGCACCTGTGCTTTTTCATGTCAGCCTCACCAAGACCCTGGGACGCTGCTATTGCTAGTTTTCTATGTAGTGTTTGAGTCTAGATTGCACGGGTGGACAGGAAAGAGCAAGAAAAGAGACCTGTGTTCTCAGATTCCCAAACCGACTCCTCACCTCATCTGCTCGGCTTTGATTTCTTTACTATGTATTTTTTCACCCTTCAGAAATGTTTGAGGCAACTCGTGGAAGTATAAAGAGAAAGAGAAAAGAAGAGGGAAGGAAAGACAAAAGGATCAATACAGCCAACCAAGGCTGAGAGAGCCAAGAAACTCTAGGAAGGCAAAATGTTTTTCTGCAGATTTAGATCAGTCAGGTCATCCAGCTTCTGTCCATGCTACCCAGGCCTACGCCATCACCCTCAATTCCTTCTGCTTGCTCTACCACGTGCTGGAGAGCTCGTGTTACAAGGCCCCACCTGGTTTAGGCCTTGCCTCTTTCTCTTTTCAGTTGTCCATTGTGGCTTCATTGTTGGAGTTCTGTTATGAGACGCAAGCGTGTAGAGTTCAGCGTCTCCACTTCTGCTAACATGGCGTGGCTGCATTTGTGTGGCAATTGCGTATGCTTCCGCCCTCTGCGCTTTCATTCAAGCAACCTCTCTAAATTTTTATATTGAAAACATGGCCCTTAGGTTTGCTCTCAGTGTTTTCATCCCTATCTTGGCAATCCTAATCTTTTAAGTGGGAATATTTAGTTCATTCACCCATAGTATAATTACCCATTTACAGGGGAACCGGGCACACCACCCTGCCCTGTGGTTGGCTTTCCCTTCATCCTATTTGCTCTATGTTCTTCTTTCTTGGCTTTTCTACTTAAATGGTTTTTATTATTTAAATTTTACCCTCTATTATCTAAGTTTACATTTTTGTACTGTTAGGAAATTTCTTTGCAATTACAGTGATATCCTGACTTATCAAAGACTAATACAAGTCTATATTGTTAACCTTTTATGGATGATAAAATTAAAACATTTAAATTTAATTTATCTAAATTGAATCTAATTTAATTTACCTCCTGAATTTATTTGACATTGCTGTCAAATGCTTTCATTCTACATATATTTAAACCCCACAGTGTTATTATTATTATTATTATTGTGTATAATCAAACTTTATCTGAATTTATCTCTAAGTATTTATGCCCTCTATTGCTTCTCAGTTCTCCTGCATTTCTGTTCATCATTCAGGGTGATTTTTTTTTTTCCAAAGAAGCCCCTTTCAGAACTTTTTCTTTTGTACTTAGTATAGGGTATACAGGGTCACCCCAGTCTCACTGTGTAGGTCAGACTCCTAGTGATTCTCCTGTTTTCAGCCTCCTAAGCCCTGAGATTCCAGGTGCGTGCCACCACACCCAGTCATCAGTCCCTGTGGGGCCAGCTCAGCACACTGTGGATAGAACCCCAGGCCCTGCATTCTGCCGAAGGAGGTGCTTTAGCCCGCTGAGCTATGTGGCTTTGGATAGCAAATTGTCTGTCATGTTTGCCTGGAAATATATTTAGACTGTGTGTGTGTGTGTGTGTGTGTGTGTGTGTTTCATTAGGTACTGAACCAAGGCCTTTGCACTGAGTTTTTGGATTGAGTCTTTGAATTTTGGGTGCCTGACTTTTTTTTAAAAAGTGCATTTAGTACAGGGTCCACAGGGTCTCACTACACAGATCAGACTTGTAGTGATCTTCCTGTTATCAGCCTTCTAAGCCCTGGGATTACAGGCCCGCACCACCTCACCCAGTCTGTTGTTGACATTTTTATAATTCTTTATATGTTCTAGATAGAAATCCTTTGTCTAAGAGCCAGTGGGCTGAATATTTTTCCCCAATTTGTGAGTTTTCTTTTGACTCTGCTGTTTATTTCTTCTGATGGGCAGAAATCTTTCAAAAAGATGAGATGCCAGTTGTTGATTCTTTGACATATTTCCTGTGCAGTCTGGTTTTTGTTCTCTCTACTTACCCCTGTGTCTTTAAGATTTCTACCTACATTTTCCTCCAGAAGAGTTAGTGTTTCTGTCATAATTTTTAAATCTTTGATCCATTTTGACTGCAGTTTAGTGCATGGTGATAGACATGGGCCTAATTTTAGCCTTCAGCATGTGGAAAGCCAGTTTTTCCGCACCATTTATTAAAGAGGCTGTCTTTTCCAGTGACCATGTTTGGCCCCTTTATCAAAGATAAGGTGGCTGGGTGTGTTTTTAATTGTGTCTATATCTTCTAATCTGTTTCACAGATCCACAGGTCTGTTTATTTGTGAGTACCATGCTGATTTTATCACAGTAGATTTGTGGTGGGGGTGTAGACTGGTACAGTCACCATGGAAATCAGTGTGGAGACTCCTCAAAAAACTAGGATTAGAGTTCCCATTCAACCCAGCTAGTCCCTGCCTGGATATTTTTCCAGAAGAACTGAAAGCATTATACCACAGTGATATATGTGCACCCATGTTTACAGCAGCACAATTTGTCATAGCTAAATCCTGGGAACAACTCAATTACCCGTCAACTGAGAAATAGATTTTTAAAAAATATGTAGAATTTTATGCAATGGCATATTTATCAGCTATAAAAGGATAAACTCAAGGTTTTTACAGGTACATGGATGCAACTAGAGACCATACTCATAAGTGAAATAAACCAGCCCTGCATGTGCAAACATCATATTGTCTCTCTAGTGTAAGAACCTGAAAGAATAAGTAATATCTGAAAGGTACAATAGAGACCATGGAAGGGAAAGGAACTAAGGAGAGGTAGGTCTGCTGGGGAGCCCACGATGACCTCTTTCAGGGCCCAGAAGATGTGTCCTCTTTCAGGACACCCTGAGGATGTGTCCTGCTGCGACAGCTGAGGAAGTCCTTTGAGTCCAGCTGCCCCCACCAATGAATAAAGTATTTTGATAAAAGGAGATACTACTTAAAATTCAAGGAAAAATTTTGAAACAGGAGAATTCTAGCCTTCAAAATCCCCTGCAAATTCTTAGGCTGTTATTGAACTTCTCACGAAGGTTGAAAGTATTTTTCTGGGCATTCAAAAATGCTGTATTGGTTCTGGGACAGTATTTGAATCATAGTGCACATGAATGGTTCTTCCCTGTGTATATTGGCCAAGAAGTAAAATGATCAAGTACCAGAAGATCCCATCATTCAGCCTATGAAGAACAGAAAGGAAAGGAATTAAGTAACAACAACAACAAAAAGAAACAGTTCAAAGGGAAGGAACAATTGGGGTGTTGGGAAGGAGTAAAGAAAGAAGGAAAGGAAAAGAAATATATATGTATATACACAGGACAGCTTGGATAATTGTCCTGCTGATTTCTGCTGGTCTTTTGAAAGGAGCAGTTAATTTTTTTTCTCTCTTTCTCCTTTATAACACTTTGTATAATTTTTTTTTTTTTTTTACCAGTTTTGCATGCCTCTATCTGGCTATCTGAACAACTAATTTGAAGACAACAATATGCAATAGAACAACTATTGTTGGATATGTTACTTTGATTGATTTATTTCTTTCTTTCCTTTTTGTATTTTAGGGAAGGGTCTACAGGGTGTTCAGGGTCTCACTACTATATCAGACTCATAGTGATTCTCCTGTTTCCAGCCTCCCAAGAGCTGGGATGACAGGCGCTTGCCAACATGCCCAGTCTCAATTGTCATTTCAGCATGCCCCAGGGGTGATGTATTATTTCTAATATGTTTTTTAAATTATTTTTATTCCTTTTTTAAAAAAAGAATATAGTCAAATTCGGAGTGCTCTTGGTACTGTAATGATGGTATATAAATTAATTTTCATTCTAGTATAAGAATTAAAGGGCGTAAGTATTAAAAAATAGCTAGGGATATATTTTGTTAATGAAACACAATGTATAAAAGATGTTGACCACTGCATCAATAATATAAAATATGAAAGGAAGGAAAAGTATATACATATGTAACTCCATTCTCAGCATGTTATTATACTGTCTTCTGGCTGATATCACCTCAGTTCCCAGTTCTAGGTTGCTTCTTTGGTAGGAAAGCATGGAGGGTTTTTTGGTATCAGGAATTGAACTCAGGACCTTGCACTTGTCAGGCAGGCACTGTGCCACTGAGCGATATTCCTGGCCTAGTAAAACATCATTTTAAGTCTGCTGTGAGTTTAAAAATCCTTGTCTTTGACTTTCAACAGTTTGTGAAGTACTGAGGGATATTTGTCTCTATATTTATCTTGCTTGGGGTTCGTAGGAAGTGATCAATCTGCAGGCTGACATTTTTCCAGTTTTTAAAAAATTATTCAGACTTGTCCAGCCCGTCCCCCCTTTTTTGTCTTTTCAACACAAAATTTCACTATGCAGTTCAGGCTGGCCTTGAACTCAGTGATCCTCTCGCCTCAACATTCTAAGTACTAGGTTTATAGGTGTACACCTCCACTCCTGATAATCCAGCCACTTTCTTTTTTCAGTACCAGGGATTGAACTCAGAACCTTGTGCTTGCCAGGCAAGCACTTATTCCACTGAGTTATCTCCTCAGTCCAACAGCCACTTTCTTAAAGCTGATGTCTACCTTCCTTTCTTTTTTAGCCCTGGGGAACTTCAGTTACACATCAATAATACTTACTCACATGATTTATGTATTTCTCTTCTGAATTTCTGTTCTTTTAATTTTCATGCTTGAATTTAGATATTTTCTAGTTATTTATCTTTTAGTTATGTCTTATCGTCTGTCAAAATCAAAGTTGGCATTATATTCTTTCTTGCAAGTTTTCCATTTTTCATGCCTAGAATTTTCATTTGATTCCTGTTTTAAAGATTTTCATTCTCAGGGCCAGTGAGATAGCTCAGAAGTGCCTGCTTAGGCAAGTGCAGGGACCAGGGGTGATCCCTGGTACTGTACTACATGCTGCACTGGCCCGGCCTTTGGTGCACTAAGCTGGCAACTGAGTCCAGGCATGACAGTGCACACCTGTAATCCCAGCTCTGGGGAGGCTGAAAACAGGAGGAGTCTGAGCTGTGCAGTGAGGCCCAGTACCAAATACACAAAATAAAATAAAAAAAGATTTTCATTCTCCAGTGAAAAATTTAACATTAATTTACTTTCCTGAAGACATTAATCTGTTTTTAAAGTCCATGCCTGATAATTCTAAAATGTGAATAATCTGTAGATCTGTTTCTATTGTAAGTTATTTCTTGATCTTGTTATACCTGATAATTTTTGATTGAATACTAGAAATTTTTATAAGAAATTATAGAGGCCCTAGATGATATTAGTGTCCCTTAGCAGATTATTTAGTTTTTAGCACACTAAAGGGGCTTGTTTTGATGTAATCAGTAACCATGTCCTGACTGAAGGCTGAGTTATAATCTTTGAGTGACCTGGCCTGTTTCCTGCTCACACTTCTTCCTAGAGTACCAGTTGAGATGGACCCAATTGGAAAGCCAACTCAAATTCAGCTGAGGAAAAACTGGAGTCACTCATTAGATAAATGGCATTACAGAGGGGAGGTAGTGAGAGCTGAGGCTCAGGGGCTGCAAGCAAAAGAGGCCACCAAGTACCCTTTACCTTTCCTTTTCCCTGGCAAAATTTCCCCCTAATTTCTGAATGCAGGCACATGTGGCTGAGAACACAATCACTAGCGATTTCCAAAAACACATTTCTAACATTCTCTTCCCCAGAAGGGCTAAAATTGGTCCCTAGTCCCAAGACCAAAATATCTAAGACAGAGCACAGATTTGTTCAGTTTGCCTCATCTCTGTGGTTGGGTGGAAAGTCCCAGGGAACAGATGACCACTCCAGAAGCATGAGGTTGGTGAGGCCTGAAGAACAGAGACTGCTGGGCACCAGCTCTGGCAGTACAGCCCAGGTACACTCTGAGCCTGGGTATTTCCTAGAAAAGCCTGCAGCTCTGAAAGGAATGAAATGAACTCCTTTTACTGGATATTCTGCAAATGCTGAAGGGCTTGCCGTGCTCCAAGCAAAGGGAAACTGTCCCCAGTATTTCCTCTGACCACAGCCATAATAATAACTGCTACCTACTGAGAAGGTCACTCCTGGACTGGGGACCCCTTTCCACACACCCAACAAGCATCTTTTGTCTCCCTATAGAGGGGCAGTCACTACACCTGTGGTCAGGAGCAAGTCCAGACTGTAACCCAAACCCCACAAAATTACAAATAAAAGTTAGCTATAAAAGTGAACATTTTAGGGTAGGAAGTCGCATACATTGCATGTTTGTGAAAGCAGATAGCATCATGAAACCTAGGATATGTGCATAAAACTTTAAATTATGTAATTGCCTGTATCATTCATTTATACTATTTATATTTCTGTATTTTTGGCCACATAGTCTTTGATCATCTTTTATATGAAAAGGAGGAAATGTTATTTCTTGCGGAGTAAATAGAAAGATAATTAGTCTTTTCTCTAGTAGGGTTTTTTGTTGTTGTTTTGTTTTTTGTATTTTATTTTATTTTATTTTATTGAGAGACAAATATAATGAGACAGTTTCAAAGCTGATTAATAGGACAGTTTCAATAATTAATACATTTTACATTGTTATCTTCCTAGTGGTTATCCATAGTAAAAGAAGCAGACAGATTATTCTATTAATAGGGTCAAAACCCTATTATTACCAATCTTCTCACAGAATTGAGCAAAAGTAGCTGCATAGCTATCCTAACTACTCTGTATGTACAAATACAAAATGGTCTTTCCTTTGTATTCCCTTTTTTTGTTTAGTCCTGTCAGAGATGGGTATTCAACTGGCATTTAAATATTATAGATGCTTGAATTCAGAAACTCCAACACAGTCTAGCAGTCCACAATAGTAGTGGAATTTCCATAGAAGTTGTTGACTAGAGCTTTTTATAGCTCAGCATATTATTATGGCTTTACTTTATATACTTCATTTTTATACTTTTCTGCTGGGTGGTTAAAACCAAGATAAAGGAAGATCTATAGAACAAGAAATGTATCTTTTGTATCTGATAAGGTCAGTCAAATCCCCTCAGGACTTGCCCTGAAACCCTGTACCAAATTTGTAGATCCTTTGTCAGTATCAGCCATGTGGATGAATCATGGCCATTGCTTGACCACTTTGCTCTCTGTGAAAGCCTGAGAGTTTTCCCTCCACGTGACTCTTCTTAGGCACACATTCCTCTATGGCTCCATAATCTTCTTGATCAGAAAATTTGGGGCACAACTGAGTTATATGATGTTACAGTACAGATTCTCCTATGTCCTGAGTCTTCGCTGACCTTGAAAGGCTAGGGCCAAAATGTTGGCTGACCTTGCAGCCCTTCCTTTTCTCCAATTTATGATCTGCAAACTTAGGTTGTTAACCCTCCAGAAGAGAAGCTGATTATTACTCTGCTGTTTTTTGTATTTTAGTACAGAGTCTAGAGGGTCTCACTACATAGATTGGACTCGTAGTGATCCACTCTGTTCAGCCTCCAATCACTGGGATTATAGGTGTGTCACCACGCCCAGTCCCAATTGCCATTTTAGCATGCCCTGGGGGTGGGGCTGGCAGAGCATAAAGCCTTGGCCACTGTGTCTGTCTAAGCATTCACTTTAGTCTGCTGAGCTATTTGGCCTGCCCTCCCTAGTATGATAGGTCAAAATGTATTCCTTTCATTGAGAATTGAAATCCAGGAACTTCAGTTCACATGAGGATAATACACTAGCTACCTGGAGTTCTGCTACAGGTTTGGGCTGTACAACAAAAATTTAGTAAATGATACTTCATATGGTCCCAACTGAAAGAAGGAAAAAAAAAAAAGGGTGATAAGTTTATAATAATGTTAGCCAGCTTTCTGCTACTATAACACAATACCTGAGAGAATCAATTTATAAAGAGGAAAGGGTTATACTGGCTTCTGGCATCAGAAGTTTGAATGTGGTCAACCAGCCTGGTTACTCTGGGCTCAGTGCATTGTGGCAGTGTGTAGAAGGGTAAATCTGAGGGTGGGGAGGGTTGGGGTGGGACAGGAGCTTCGTCCTACGACACATCCCCCTAAAGTTTCTACCACCTTCCAGTTGCGACACTAGCTGGCAATCAAGCTTTCTACTCGTGACCTTTGGGAGCCTGAGCATATTTCTCAGAAGATACTGCTTCTGTTTTCATTAGCTATCTGTGGAGGAATAAAATTAGCTGTGTATAATTTTACCTTTCTAATGTTTAGAATGATTTTGCAGAGACTAGCTTTTGATTCCTCACATTTCACACTTTGTTTCTCTTACCCTACCCACATCCTCTGAAGCAAGACACTCTCAATGTCTTGTGCATCCAGGTAGGCTCCTGGTCTTGGACGCAGGAGTATTTAAAGGGAGGTGGGAACATTTCTACGAGTCATTCCTGCCCTAAGGTGGCAACTACATAAACCTACTCTACCACCTTCGGGGCAAAGATAGCCTAACATTCTTTTAACCTGATCTCAAAAATGATCAAAGGAAAGCAAGTAGGGAGAAACAACAATCTTAGCCAACTGGAACTAAAAGATTTTACTTTCACAAGGTTTACCAACAAATTTGGCCAACTGAACACACTGCTAGTATTTAGAGGAGACTTGTGCCGAGGGATAGGGTCCTGAACCCTAAGCTGTAGCAGTTTCATGATAAATATCTCATTACACTTTCAGATGAAACCGCTGCTTCTTAGGGAAGAGAAGTTATTTACTCAAGGCAAAGTAGCTAATAGGTGATGAAGCTGCTAAATGAAAAGTGTGGTCTCTGGTAAACAGTAAAGGTCACGGTATACTGGTTCCCTTCTCTCATTCCTTTTGCCCCTTTACCAGACCTGAGAGAAAATAAGGATGAGGAACCTTAAAGAGTGTATTAAGCATCTTTCTGTTACGGTAAGAAAACACTTGAGATAATCAACTCATAAAGAGGAAAGGATTGCTTGGCTCATGGTCCTGGAGGCTGCAGCCCATGCTCAATGGTCTTGTTGCCTTTGGGCCTGTAGTGAGGCATGGACTAGGAGCACATGGGCGAGAAGATTTGCTCCTGGTATGGTAGCTAAAAGTGAGGGAGAAAAAGAGAAAAGGGCCAGGGTCCCAACACCTCCTTCCAGGCCACATGCACAGTGACCTCCTACCAGACCCCATCTCTCAAGGTTTCCACAGTATCCAAAAGGACCAAGATTGGGGTCTGAGTCTTTGATGTACAGGCCTCAGGGAGGCATTCCAGACCCAAATTATAGATCAGATCAGAATAAGAGCATGTGTCTCAGCAGCTGCCAGAACCCAGGTTAGCTGATTCTACCACAACAAACATCCTCTGCCTAGATCCTACTGTAAATTAGTGATTTCTCATGAAAATTGAGGACTTCCCTAAGGGGGTCCCACCAGGGACCAGTGTGAAGAGTCAAAGGTCTGGAGTTCAGGCCTAAGCCTTGCTAACAACCTTTCCTCTTCCTTTTGGGATACTATGATATCTCTGGTGCTTACATCTCTCTAATCCCTGAATACAGTATTTCCTAACTCTGAGAGAGTGAATAGCTGTAAGATGTAATGTCACCTTGGTTGATGATTCTGGAGTAACTGCAATGGGAAGTGGAATGCTAAACACTGAAGATGTACACTAGTATATAGGAGACTCAGGACTTTACTTCTTTGAACATAAAAAATTCAGGGAAATGTTGGGCTGAATTTACTCACTTTCCTTCATAAACTTTTTGTGGCGTTGGTGGTTGAAAGTTGAGGTTCGCATATCCATGCCTCCTTCCCTACAGGGTGAGCAAGTCTCCAGGATGGAATCTCGGAGCCCTCTTACGGCGTGATCATTGGAAACAGACATACGATGCACTGTGCAGTGTTAACACGTGGGAGGTCAAGTGCAAGCTCTCAGGCCCTTTGATGTATGAAATACCAAGGACTTTAACATAATAGAACTGTAAACCTCAAATCAGAGCTAATCACACTAATTTGCTGAACTCCGAAACCAAACCGAAACGTTCATTTCTTCTTAAATTGAACCACAAATCCAAGTTGTTTTGATCTACAAATCTATCTAACAAAAGATTTGAGGTGGCTTACAAGAAATACATGCAATAAAACAAAAATCTAACTAGATAAAAACCAGAATCGAGGGGGAAAATCAAAACCAGAGGGAATATTACAACACTGATATGCAAGACCCACGCAGTAATTTAAGTTGAATCGGGGAGTTGCTGAGGCCGCTGGCAGCCAAAGCAACGTGGACGGCATGTTAGTTACATGACGTGTCTTGTCCATAAAGAGAAATAATTTTTTAAACAGCAGTTAACCAGTTTGAAACCAAACTAGGACTCTTCTGATAGTGGAAGTATGGGTAAAATATTCCCTGACTCACATTTAAAGTTCTTCATGTGGCTCTAGATTCTGCTCCATACCCATCATGGTTTCAGAAACACCGATTTCATTTATCATGTAGTTTCTGTGTTTTACTGGCTTTCAAAGTCTGCTCAGCTATATTAGAATTTCCATAAACCTAGTGGGTCCAGATTTTCCTTTTTTTGCATTCTTGCCTTAAACTATTTCAAGCTCTCTCTGGATCGGTTGTGTGCACAGCCTCATTGTTTTAGCAATTAAAGAACACAACTTCCATGCATGTCTCCGGGGAAATGAGAATTCAAGAGGTTAAGTGTTGGCCTTGCACCGCAGGGTGGCTCCTAATCCACGGAGAGTGCCCCTAAATTGTTTAGATAAACTGAGGAAATGTCAGGGGGAGTTCTGACGCTGAGCATGACATTAATCTTTGTAACCGTTCCTCCAGATGTTCGTGAACGTTCAGAGGACGCAGAGTACCCAAGCTCACCTCAGCAGCCTTCTCTGTGGGGGTGGGGGTGCTGAGACCCAGCTGGGGGTGGGACAGCCAATTCAGTTCTCTTCCCTAAGTATTTTTACATTCTAAGATATGTGTGCTTATGCCTGCACAACGGTCATGGAATAAGGACCAATTGAAATAAAAATAAAAATAGGAGAAGAGACTCAACATCTATTGCCACTCGCAGATGCAGGTTATGAAACCATGCAAGTGTATAGATGGTAATAGCTATAATTAAGCTATAGATATTGATATCGTGTGTGTATGTATATAGAAATGCTAATAATATTGATAAATATGTATTTAAAATATCAGTTCTCTCTGAGTATAGGGACTTTTACTGTTTATGCTTTTCTAACAAGCATACGCAGTTATATAATAATAAAATAACCAATAATTGCTCTTCTTTTTCGCTTTAAATTTAAAATGTCAAAGACGTCATATTGGGGCCAGTGAGATAGCTCAGCAGACTAAAGAACTGCTCAGGCAAGCCCAGGGACCAGGGTTCAATCCCGAGCACCACATGCTGTGCCAGGCCCACGTACAGGGCAGGCTGAGCTGCCACAGAGTTCAGGCATGGCGCCACATGCCCGTAATTCCACCGTTAGGCTGAAAACAGGAGGATCACTATGAGACCAAGCTGCGGAGTAAGACACTGTAAAAACCAAATACACTTAAAAAAAAAGATATCATGTGTGTTTGTCACCGAAAACTCTGTGCACCCATGACATGTGGCCATCATTATGCTGTGGCCGATAGTGAGGTTCACATGCAGGCTATGCAAGGTGTGCCTTACAGATTTGTTAGCAGCTCACCTTTAAGAGGCACCGAAGTTGGTTCTCAGATTGTATACCCTATCTTACTACTTCTGAGGGGCTCAGATCAGTTTGAAAATATTGTCAAATTTAAAAATGACATCGTATAGGGCTAGGGAAATAGCTCGGCAGTCTAAGTGCTTGACTGGCAAGCACAAGGAGCTGGTACCACATGCCATGCTGGCCCCAAAGCTGGGCGTGAGGGCACACAGCTGTAAGCCCAGCACTGGGGAGGCTGAGACAGAAGGTTCACTATGAGTCTGAACTATGTAGCGGGGCCATAAAATAGAAATCCACTGCATAATTTGTCCTTACCCTATGTGTGGACTGCAGAAACAAATTAGCTTCTCTCCACATGGTCCTACCAGTCCCCTGTCTTCCCACACCCACTCTCAGTTAGGATTCAAGACTGGAAGAAGGGGGCCTGGGAGATAGCTCTATTTAATAAGCACTTTTGTCCTGAGTTAATCCCTGGTACCACAAAAAAAAAAAAAGACTAGAAGAAAAGCTGAGTGCCAAAAAAGGAGCTTTTCTTTGCAAGACCATAAGCAGCATGGGCGCTGTGTGCCGGCGCCTGCATATGAGTGCCAGTGTTTACCAGCACGCCCGTGCACACATTCATAAATGAGTCTAGAAGTGTCTATGCCCGTGGGTGTATATGCAGGGAATCTATACACAGCTCTCCAGCTTTAGTAGAGAACGACGTCCCCTTTCTCTCAGTGTCTGTTCATTATAGTAGCTTTGTTCATTATAATGAAGTCCTTCCTTCTCACGACCTTTGGCTTTCATTTTGATGGATGTCTCCCAAAAGCCTGTGTTAAAGGCTTGGTCTTCAAAGCAATGCTGTTGGAAGGAAGCACCCTTAGGTGGTGGCTCTAGTGCAAGAGGCAGGAGGTTGGAGGAGTGTCCATTAAGGGCCTCATGGGGCCCTGTCCCCTACCTCTTCAACTCTGTTCTGGCTCATAGGAGAGCAGCTTGTTCCTGCCCCGACCAGCTGCCTCACCCCTGGTCTTAAACAACAGAGCCACTCAGTCTTGGACAGAAGCCTCCAAAACCATGAGCCCACATAAAGCTTTTCTCTTCATAAGTTCTTAATCTCAGGTATTTTGCTATAATCTTCTATCAAGATCGAGCATCCAGGGTCTACGTGGTCCAGGAGGTAAGACCTGGTTACTGTTCTCCTGAAGTGATCACTAGGAGGTCTCACCCTGCCCTCAGGTGCAGCTGTAGCCCATGGTGTTTTTCTGGTGAAAACACATGGTGTTTCTGGTCAGGACTGCAACACAAGTCCCTCTCTCCACATAGCATGGCAGGAGCTACAACCCCGACCACAGACACACAGAAAGGTCATTGCTGGCTTCAGTGGTGCAGGTCATGCCAGACAGCATTTCTCAGAGTGAGACAGGACAGAAAGTCCCCCCTTCTTGTGATGTTCTCCCAGGGGTTTCTGTGCTAAGGAGGCAATGTCAAAGAGGCAGAACCAGGAGGCTGTGCCCAGAACGGGTACACAGGACATCCCATAATCCCCAGTGTCCAGTTAGGGTTTCTGAGCCAGAGCCCTTTCCCAGATGGGAAGCTCCTGGTCAGACATCCTCTCCCGGCAGAAGTCTTCTCAAAACTTTGATCCTCAAAAGGGAGGATTCAAATGTCAGTCCCTTTTCTCCCGCAAGTCCATTGCCCTGTACGCTGTTTGCTTTACCTCTCACTCATTGTCTTTCAAGTCCAGTGGATGTGGGGAACAAGAGGAACGTTGGGAAAACTGAGTCCACTAAAGAGTCAGTCCCTAGGCTCTGAAGGAGATAAATACTCCCACCCAAATCCATTCCCGAAATGCTTGTCTTATGCCCACATAATTATAAAAACAATTCAAGAGCTTTTGGCTTAAATACAAAAGACCTTTTCTTCTAAGAACAGACCTGGCTGAAAATTTTTAAGATGACAGATTTTGCTTTTAAAAATAATAAAATAAAACAATAAAAATAAACTTTGCATCAGTAATAACTCCAGTACATGTGTCCGTGAATATATGCCTATAATAATACTTATCACTTAACGAATGCCATATATGTGGCAGGCGCTATGCCAAGCACTTCTGAAGCAATACATTCTTTTATTCTCCAAATATCCCAGTGAGTTAAAATTATTCTTAGCCCTACGCTGCAAATGACGAAACAGAGGCGTAAAGAAGATAATTTGCCCAAGGTCCCACAGCCAGAAGTTGTTTTAAAGCCAAAATGCAAACACAAGGTATCTGACTTCAAAGTCTTCATGTGTGTAGGATTGTTTTACTAAAAAGACTTCTAATTGAATTAATAACCTTTATTTTTAGAATGGTCTTAGATTTACAGAAATATTGAACAAACAGAGAATTTTCCTTTGCCATCTCCCATACCAGCCTACACAGTCTCTCCTATTAACATCCTCCATTAATGTCCTTCATTTGTTATAGTTGGTGAGCTGATGCCAGAATATTATTATTAATGAAAGTCTATAGCTCATTCAGATTCCTTTGGGTTTTGCCTCTGCTCTTCTTCTACTCCAGGATCCTATGTAGGATATCAAATGCTATTTATTCAGCAGAGTCCTTAGGCTCCTTGAGGCTGTGAAGTTTCTCAGACTTGCTTTGTTTTTGATGGCCTTTGACAGTTTGGTAACTTCTGGCCTGTGTATTGGCATTTGTCTGATATTTTTCTCATGATTAGAGTAGAGTGATGGGTTTTGGGGAGAAAAGTTATAGAGATAAATGCCGTTTTATCACATCCTGTGAAAACAAAACAGTGCCCATGTGATTTGTGACTACTGGTGCTGATCTCGATCACCTGGCTAAAGCTGTGTCGGTGTGAGACACCACGCTGTGCTGGTTCTCAGAAGCAGCAGCTCAGGACTTGGGGGACGGTCTCTGCCCAGCCTTGGGCAAAGCCTCCTAGCCAGCTTTATGTTAGTGCCTCCACTCCAAGCCTCATACCAGCAATGAGGTTGAACCTTTGAGAAACAAGGGCCCAAAGTACAGCCCCCAAAGCACTTACTCATCACGGAGCTCCAACACCACGGTTAAACCCAAACGCTGAGGTTGTAGTTTAGAAAAAAGCAACTCATACATTAACATCTTTTGTCTTGAAAGAAAAACACGACGACATGCACACCACTGGTCCACCACCATTGCTATGTCATGAGTTACAAAGTTCTACTCCACCCACATGGCTCCAGGCAGCAGAACAAGAGCCCCTATCTCCTTGACTGGAACTCAGGATCCCAACCCTCTCCTTCCAGATGTTGCATCTCTAGCTTCTCACTGTTCCTTCATTATTCCAGGCTGTCCACTCAGACTTCAAAAAGATAACGGTGAGATCCTTAGGTAGACTATTCCAATGTCTGCGTGTATCACAAAGCTTGCTTCCAAGTTGGGCAATAACAATAAAGCTGCTATAATCATTCATATTCAGGTTTTTGTGGGGACATCAGTTTCGATGTCATGTACATAAATACCAAGAAATAAAATAAATGTAAAAAAATTTTTTTACAACACCTGAGATAAAAAAAGATAAACACCAAGAAGCATAATTCCTTGGTCATATGCCAAGAATATATTTAAGTTTGTAAGAGATTGACAAGCTAGCTTCTAAAGTAGCAGCATCATTCTGCATTTCCACCCCCAGTCCACGAGAGTTCCTGTTGCTACACATTGTTCCCAGCATTTGCTATTATCAGTATTTGCATTTTTAACATTGTTAATACAGGATTCAGATCAGTAATCATGGTGTGAAGGAGTGCTCCTTAAACACACTGATATATAGCCATTCATTCATTCATGCATGCATTCATTCATTCATTCATAAAAATATTTCTACCTCTGATATATGCCAGGCCCTGGTGTGGTACAAGAATCTGACAGCTGAGACTCTTTGCTGTTCAGTCCTTGTCCAACTTTGAGGAAGTCCTTCTACCCTCTCTGGGCCTCAGTTTCTCCATCTGTAAAGTCAAGTAATAAGATCAAATGACCCAAAAGCTTTTCCATTTCTGACAATTAAGGCAGAGCCCTATCGGTAGAATTCGTCTGAAACCTAATCCTGCCAATCTTTGATCTCCTCATCTATTAAATGGGCTTATTCTAAATAGCATGTACTTCACTGAGTTCTTAAGAAAATCAAATGAAAGAACATAGGTAAATTCTTAGAACCTGGCCTGCACCTACTCAATACTCATTCTTCTTTAGCTTTATTGTTACTATTGCTATCTTTCTATTGGATTCCTCTCACGTGCTCTTCTGTGTGCCTGACATTGAACCAGGCATCCTAAGAAGCAAAAAGACCATCCATGGTCCACCTCTAGGTGTAGAGGGGTTCAAAGTGGGGAATTCAAATTTAGCTTGAGAGAGTGAGCCCGGAAGCCAGCTCAGGAGCTGGGGAGAAGAGGAGGGGCCAACCACAGGAAGAGGGTAAGGCGGGAGGCCCTGGGTCTGCATCCTTCCCTTCAGGAGCAGTAGTGGCTGGCGCTGGGCGCAGGGCCCTGCTGAGGCTGCTCAGGGGGTGCCGAAAGGTGGCTGCGTGGGTAAGTCCTTCCAGCTGCAGCCAGGTAATCCAGGGCCTTGGTGCAGGAGAGATGATACCCCCCGAGGGCCAGGCCTGGTCCAGCTCAGGATGCTTGCCCTGTGAAAATGCTCAGCGGCCCTTGCATTTTGGAGTGCTCAGGTCCGCATGAATCATTCCTTTTTGAACTTGTCTAAATGTGTTTATAAAATAAAGCTGCGGCCCAGGGCTGCTCCGGGTGGAGTGGGAAGGTAATATGTTTTTAATTGGAGAGATTGGGGGAGGGAGGCAGCAGGCCAGGGTGAGCTCACCCTGCACGAATGCGGCTGGGCGGAGAACAATGTACGTTCAAATTCCTTGACTATAAGGGCCCTGCCGCAGGACCGGCTGGTGGGCAGTTTTCGGCCTCCGGGGCAATCCATCCGAGGTTAGCAGGAACATGGTCCAGGGAGCTAGCTAAAAACCCTATATCCTAATACCCGAGAGGGTCAAAGCAGGGCTTACAAATTCCAATGGTCCAGGAAGCCAAAGCAGGATCTGGAAATCACATACCCAGGGTGTAGACCTGGTGAATGGAAGGGGTGCGGCCTTTGCAAAGGAGCCTTCCCCCAAGCCCTATCCAGACCCACCAGACCCACCATCAGTTTCAAGAGAAACCGGAAATCATCTATGGTACTGATGTGGAATCTTCATTTTAAAGAAGAGCTTTATGTGATATTATCTTATTTTCTTGGTTTTTTATATGAGTCAGTTAAAACATTTAGGAGCCACATTTGGTTTGCATTTAGCCCCTCTTTTAGACCAGGGATAGGGAGCTCACTTGGTCATCTATGAGCTATCAGGACTCTAGGCAAGTTACTTCAGTTCTCTGAGCTTTGGTGTCCTCAGCTAGAAATCTGGTATCTAATACTTCGCCTGACTCCAAATGGTGTCCAACTCGAAGATAGGGAGAGCCAAGGGAGATAACTGTAATGTCGCCGGGCAGCTGCTGCTCGCCAGGCATGATGCTTAGCAGGCTGTAGCTTTGCCGGTGGAGCGCCGCCCATCACCACGCTTCTGTAAGGCTGATGTCCCCACTCTGCAGATGACGAGGCCGGTTTGAAGACCTAACATTTGACCCAGAAGTTGAAATCATTCTCTGCCAAGAAAAGGTGGCTGATTTGTGCAATCATGCTGAGGAAAAATGTTTGCTATTTTGGGTCATGTATTCAGATAGCAGTAGTTCGTCTGCAGAGTAAAATAGGCAGAGTTGTCCAGAGCGTGATCAAGAGGGTGCCCCACTGTACAGCCCTAGATCCACCCTTTCCAAAGAACAGCAGGGCAATAGGTATAAAAACATCCGCAGCCTCTGAAAAGTTTGTACAATTCACCCAGTAGCTCCTCTTGAGGGAAACAGACCTAGAGAAATGAAAGAGCTATCAGCAAAGATTTGCAAACTAGAATTCACAGAAAATCAAATGTTCCCCGGAAAGGAAATAGTTAAATAAGTTATGTAATAGCCATACTCAAAATATTATGTAGCCTTAAAAGAATGTGCAATAACATGAGAAAATACTTATGATATAATGTTAAGAGAAGAAAATGGAGTACAAAACTAGGTAAAATATGTATCATACTCAATAAAATGCAAAGGCAAATGGGGGAATCTGCACCCCAATGTTAATTCTCTGCATGATGGGATTGAATTTAATATAAATTTGGTTTTCTTCATTCATTCACTGTAATTTTTAGATTTTTCTGTACTGAACATATTACAGTTTATAATGACAATGTATAGATTTGCTGAATAAAATGGACTTCATCTCCTCCACTTCGGGAAGTGGATGGGTCTGGAGCCAGATATCACATTTATTTAAAAAACAAAAGCCCAGAAATAAATTTGAGAGAGAAAAATACCACAATATAAAGTGGTTATTACTGGCTGATTGGATGATGGGTGATCTTTTTCTTACTTCTTCACAATTCTATATTTTTCAAACATAGAGATTTCTTTGAAATCGGCAAATAAACAGACAAACCATAAAATGTCCCTTCCTACTGTTGACTGCTCCAGGCAGGAGCCACCCTCAGCAGCAGGGACACCACTTTTCTCAGGCCTTCCAGTCCCCATTCTGGAGGGACACCCCTGTCCCTCTAGCTATCATGATGGCAAATGCTGAAGGGTTTTGTTTTGTTTTTCTAAACAAAATCAGTTTATCTTGAATCAGTTTAAACCTAAAGAGCATGAAATTAGTATTCTTTTGTAGCATATGAAAACATTGTGGCTCAGTTCTTCTTTTTTTTTTTTTTTTGTCTTTTTGAGACAGGGTCTCACTATGCAGTTCAGTCTGGCCTTAAGCTCACTTTGTAGCTCAGGCTGGTCTCGAACTCACAACAATCCTCCTGCCTCAGCCTCCCGAGTGCTGGGATTACAGGCATGCGCCACCATGCCCGGCTCTCAGTTCTTTTTCTTTAAGAATAGAAAGAGTTATTGGGAAATGGCAGTGAGGAATAGGAATAGGTCCTGGGCGACAGGAGGGGCCCAAGTGGGTTGTCCACTCTCCTTCTTTAAATTTTTTAGACATTTATTTATTTGATACAGGGTCTCACGATGCAACTCAGACTTGTAGTGATCTTTCTATCTCAGGCTCCCCAGTGCTAGGAGTACGTACTACCATGCCTGGTTTCGGCAGGCGCTTGGACCACTGAGCTATCTCCCCAGGTTTCGGCAGGCGCTTGGACCACTGAGCTATCTCCCCAGGTTTCGGCAGGCGCTTGGACCACTGAGCTATCTCCCCAGGTTTCGGCAGGCGCTTGGACCACTGAGCTATCTCCCCAGGTTTCGGCAGGCGCTTGGACCACTGAGCTATCTCCCCAGCCCCAGTCATCAGCCTATTCTTGAAACTTGTTTTCTGCCAGTTTGTTCAAGTTGCCTACTGGTGTTATATTTGATTGAGGCAAACATACGTGGAGTCAGGACATTGCTGAGCTAGATGGCACATTCCGTCATCAGCACATGATCTGAGCTGTCTCGTTACTTCTATCTGCAGCCACTGACTTAGAAGCTCATGCTGTCTCCAAGTATCTTTGCTGAGAAGCAAGATTTACATGTTTTTTAGCGTTAAGCTGCCTGGGGTCCCTGGTGGATTTACCACCCAGGAGGCTTCACTGCTGTTCAGGTCACTGCCTTACATGTTCCTCTGACCTGGATCCCAAGGCCTCGTGCCCCCTGGTCTGTGTAGTCCAAAAGACTTGGAACAGAGGCCTCTGTGAGCTTGAGCTTGCAGCTACACTTTCTTCAGCTTTCCTTCTCCCCTCCTCTGTGAAAGCAGAACAGAACTCCAACTTGGCCCTACTGCTCAGAGGAGCAAATGAGAGAAATTTGTACTTAAAGCCTTGCACACAAAATAAGATTACTTCCTTTTTTGGCATCTTCCACCTTTTCTGCTCCAGAAGCTTTCTCTAGTCTGCTTTTGCATGTTGACTACAGCCAAGTTCAGCACATCACTAATCCTCTTGGGGCCAGCAGTCCCTAGGTAGCTTTAGGATGGGCCCAGTCACCAAAAAAGACGAAGGCAAGACTAGAAGATTGGAACTTTCAGCCCCCAATCTCCAGTGAGGAGTGATAGCTGAAGGTTAAATTGGCAATGGTCTATTCAAGGTAATAAAGCCTCCATAAACTTCCAAAAGACGGGGTTCTAGGAGCTTCTGGGTAGTGGGATGTGTGGGGTTCCTAGAGGATGCATGAGCTTCCTTCAGTACTTAGCTCTGTGCATCTCTTCATCTGTAGCTTTTCTAATATCCTTTGTAAAAAGAAGTGTTTTCCTGAGTTCAGTGAGCCATCTAACTAATTGATGGAATTTGAGTAAGGGTTTGTGGGCCCCTGGATCATAACTGGTCATTCAGAAGCACAGATAAAACAACCCAGGGCTTACTACTGACATCAGCCTGGAGCAGTAATTTTATGGGACTGAGCCTCACCTTGTGGTATTGGACACTATCTTTGGACAGTATCCAAACTGAGGTGAGTTAGAGGATGCCTACCTGGTATCTGGGTAGAATTGTTGGCTTGCGTGGTGAGTGGGAAAACTCCACCTATCTCTTCAAATGCATGTCATAAGGACATCATGGGAAGCATTGAGTCTGACTTTTTCCCTGTGTCCTCAGAAGGGACCAAAGTCATTAGCTAGCCCCACTGGGCAGGACATGAAGGCACAGGGAGGCGACGTGACAAGCCATGCGTCCCATTTGCCTTCTGCTTCATCGGCCTGAATTACCCCCTTTCGCTCAGGGGCTCTCCAAGTTCACAAAAAATGAAACTCTTCCTAAAAGAGAAAGATAAATAAAGGAAATCCCCATGAAGCACACATTTCTGGAACTCTCTCATTTCTTTAGATTCAAACATATTCTTGATTAGGATACCTCAAGCCCATCCTGAAAGAGCCAGTGCACATGAATTTCACGTTTACCAAGGAACAATGGATTATGGTCAATAGGATGATGTTAAACCTCTTTGAGGATCAGATCCTCCCTCGCATGTTTTTCGTTCTTTTTAACCCACATACTCATGTTTATCACAGCACTACTCACAAGAGCCAGGATGTAGAATCAGCCTAGGTACTCCACAGATGAGTGGATTAAGAAACTGGTATATAAGCATAGCAGAGTATTATTCAGCCGCAAAAAAGACTGGAGTCCTGTAATGTACAGCCACACGGATGGGCCTGGAAACCATCATGCTAAGTGAAGCAAGCCAGACACTTGTTATACTTTGAAACCACTTAGGAAAACATTTCCAAAGGATCTAAGGAATTAAGCTCTTGAAATAGGTCTGGGGGTCCACGGTTAAAGCATTTCTGGGGGTTTTGTCTCTTTGTGCATCACAACAGTGAAGGAAACCATGGTGGACTCTGGACCAGTCTTCAGTCCTAGGCAGTACAGTCCCAGGAAGGTGGTCTTGCAAGTGCCTGAATGGCCACCAGCAGGATCATCAGCTTGTGCTCAGGGTCTCCATCCTCCAGTCTGGGAAATGGAGCACAGGCCATCCGTTTCTGACTTCGCGTACCACCTGTGCCAGCCAGCCCCATGCCATGCCATCCACCCCCGCCCCCACTGGGTGCTGACCCAGCTCTGCTTCCACTGTCTGAAGGTCTTATGCTCTCAGCATCTTTCTTTTTCTACTTTGGCGATTCTTGAACATTTCATGGTTGCTATTTTGAAAAAGCTAATTCTTCTGAGGTCCTTCTACCTTATTTCCAAGAAAACAAGCACACTGTAAGTTAATAAGTGGAAGATGAGGTCATGAATAACCAGAAGAAGTGAGGCTCAGGAGAAAAAAGATCTGATCCCCACTCCAGTTGTGTGACTCAGACAAGTTTAGGTCTCACTTTTCCTCTTCTGTAAAATGTGGGTAACAATTTCTGTTTCATGGCTTTTCTAGTGGCTATTCAGCGAAGCATTTGTGCAAAGCCCAGAGAATTCTAGTACATGCTAAACATTTGGTTATGCACAGAAAGAATAATCTCTTTGAGGGGAAATGGTCCCAGGTTTGCTTGCTTTTCAGTCCCTGATAGTATCTGCACTTGGGTTTGGCCTGGAGAAGAGAAGCGGCACAGGAGGGCAGAGGGGTTTTGGAAGTGTAAATGAGGGCCGCCCTCCTTGCAAGTCACAGACCTGCAGAAAGACCCTTCCACACTGTGCTGTGCCCTGAAATGCATTCCAGATGCACTGGAGGATTGAATAGTTTTAAAAAATCAAGCCATGGAAGAGGAAAGACTTGAATATTTATCAGATCTCTGGGGAGGAAAGGTTAGTTAAACTTAGAAGCACCAGAAAAGATCACAAAGAAAGAGATGGATAGAATTGACGGCAGAAAAATTTAGCACATCTGTACATAAAAAAGACAGAAATGTATGCAGCAACATGAGAGGCACATTATTGTATGTACTCGATGTGAGTGTATATATAATATATATTACATATGTATAATGCAGGCCCTGCTCCCTAAATAAACAAATAATTGAAATAGATAATTTACAGATGAACAAATGTATTTGGAGAGCAAACAGGTGAATAATTCTCATTAGCAATTATAGAAATGAGTTAGTACTTTTCTACTATTGAATATCACTGATAATAAATAAGTACTGATAACATGTCATGTTAAAGAAGGCAGGAATGGAATAATTACATGTATACTTTGGTGGTAAGAAAGTAAATTGATCTAACACTTTGGGAAAAAACTTAAGCATCAAGTGTTATAAAAAACAAATTGAGGAAAACTGGGGAAAAATGAAACTAGATTTTCTATATTAAAGCATGTGTAAAAGTGGGCTCTGAGTATGTTAAACATCAAAATATGACCAGTAAAAGTAGAAGGTAGTTTCAGGCAATTAGCAATGATCTCCTTTGGTGCCTACGAGCCATGGAACCTTACTCAGAACACCTCATCATTCTTTGCCTCAGTTTTCTCATTGTAAAATGGGAATTTTAATGGTCATTTTCTCTCTCTCTGTCACACACACAATAGATAGATAGATAGATAGATAGATAGATAGATAGATAGATAGATAGATATAGATATATAGATATATAGATGTATATATCCATGTACATATATATGGCTTATACATGAATATATGTGTATAGATAGCCTATTTATAAGGCACTGACCCAGGTAAATTATTCATTTTCCCTGGGGACATGCTAAGTCACCTTTCCTGGCCTCTCCTGTGTTGATTGTGGCTGTGTAACTGAGTTCCACTCACTGGAGAGTGAGAAAAGGTGGCGAATGCACTTCCGGGGCCAACCCTGAAGAATCCCACGTTCTCTTTCCTCATGGCCTGAGCTAGCCGTCCCAGCTCTGTCTTAGCAGATAACCTGGAGTGTCTGCCTGCTGGCAGCACTGATGTGCTCTGGCTATCTGCCCAAGGACAGAGGTCGTGTAATAAGATAGAAGGAATCTGGACCCCTGAATCCCCAGCTGAAAGGCAGCCCGGCCAAGGCCCCCATTAACTTTTATGTGATAAGATAGACACTTCCACTGGGTTAAACCACTGTGATCCAGAGATTATTATAGCAGCCAGCAATTCCTATCCTAACACAATGTCCCATAATTATTATGCAATTTGACCAACAAATTCCACTTGTAGGAATCTAATAATGAAGCTTCATTAAATGCAGTGCCTGATGGGGCTTCTGGGGGTGGCCGTGGAGTTTCTTAATCCAGTCACTGACCAAAACTGTACATTGGAAGATTTCCAGAGAAGTGGCTGATAGAAAAATAGATTCTGTTGGTTGACTTAAGACTCTGTTCTAAATTGTTGATGTTGGGTCTTACACATTCAGAGGCTGGGATTGGCTAGAGTGTTTTGACTAGACTAGAGCTCAAAAAATATTCAAAGGATAAACCAAAATAAGAGAAGAAAAGGTGAAATATGGAAGTAATCAGATTGTCTGTACCAGCTGATAATAGTCTGTCCCTGGGCAGGCAGCCAGAAAACTTCAGTCCTGCCAGCGAGGCGCACTCCGGGTTATCTGCTAATATCTATGACGGCTGGCTCGGGGGAGGAAGGGTGCAGCTTGCAGGGGCAGTGAGATGCAGCCATTGCCCTGCCTGTGTAAAAAATATTTAGAGCAGTATTATTTACATTATTATTATTATTTTTAAGTCAACCAGGGAAAAACTTCCAAAGCAACTGGAATGTATGTCAGGTACTGCTGGTACCATCGCCTTTTCTCCCTTAGGAAGCAGGATCTCGAGTACCTTCTGGCCCCCAAAGTTGAAGCATGATCGCTCTAGACCTGTCTTGGCTTTTCCATCCCTTCTTGTCCCTCAGTGATCCAGGATTAAGCCCATGGTCCATTCCAGGCCCATAATGTGTTAGAGAAAGTTCATTAAGGCCCTTTCGGGAAAGATAAAAAAACACAGGAGTCTGGAAAGTGGTCTTTTCTCCTACGCCCCTTCCTTTTCATTCTAGATACTGAAGACAAAGATGTGCTTCTCAGGGGTGGTGCAGCCTTCTTGCCACCATAAGGGTAGGCTCAAAGAAACAGAGACACAGATGGAGAGTTATTGAATCGCTGAAGAAACTTAAGAGCTTAGTGTGAGGAATAGTTATGTCTCTACTACTCACATTTAGTTGTTGGGCTATAAGTTTCTCTGTGGTGCTGTTACAATTAGGTTGGTAGAAGAATCTTTAGAAAAGCTTAACTGATAGCTCGAGAGTTACCTAGGAATGGTCCCTGGCTCTCACCTGAGGCTCCTGCCCTGCTACCTAGGCACTGACACCACACCCAAGCCCTCTCTTATAAGACAACTTCAGCACCAATCATGACTCCTGACTAACAAGTGATATAATTGCCAACTCCTTTGAGGCTTGAAGCTATACACACAGCCACCATTTTATAAAACCTCAGAAGACATTTTCAAAATTGTGTGAACTGGTTTTCCCAGACTGGGGTCCTAAATAAATTTTCTTTCTTTTGACTAGGTCAACAGTCCTCTCTCTTCCTCTCTCTCTCTCTCTCCCTGTCCCTCTCACTGTCTTCTTTTCTCTGTCTCTGTCTCTCCCCTCCATCCCCTTCTCCTCCTACAACAATGTCTACAGAGGTGAATGCATCTCTTCTAAACAGTCAGCTTTCCTAGTTCTCAAGATGAGAATGATTGCCTCAAGATTTTAGAATCTAAAGTAATCTAATCTAACTTAATCTGATCCAATCTCCTAAGCTATTTGTATATTAAATTTCCTCTGTTGGAAATGTCTGGCACTTTCTCTTTTCCTAACGGAAAACCACTTGATATCTCCCTTCCTAAAGGGATGATCTAAGGAATTCTCAGGTGATGTCAGAACTGGGGAGAGGAAAGAACTTTTAAATGGATAAGAGATTACATTTTAATATTAGATGTTGCTGAGTATTTAATGGGTGAATGATCAGATGCTGTAAGACCTGAAAGGGATTAGGAAGCCAAAGATATCACCTAGAGGCAGATAGGTGATAGAACAGAACAGGTTTGAAAGGAGCTCCTGATGCTTGTCATGCTATAAAATAACACAGAAAGTCATTACAGCAGGGCTCAACCTGGATCAACGAGTGAATAGGTACGTGCACAAATGGAGATGCCTACTATTCAATGTCTGGAGGAAGCAAAGCTAGAGAACAGTTGCAGACTGGACACGTAACAACCACATGCAATGTGGTACCCTGGATTGCATCCCAAGACGAATAGATGGCAGCAGTGGGAAACCTGGTGAAATTCAAGTCTGGTCTATGCATCAGGAGAGTTAACAGTGTCATAATAAAGGACACATCAGTGCTTCTCGTGTGGACAAGTGTCATGTACGTTAGGGAAAGCTGGGTGCTGTCTGTGCTGGCCTAATGATTCCTTTGCAAATCCAGAATTATTCCAAAATAAAATGTCTACAAGAATAAATGCTAATAAAACAACATCTAGGATTATCCAAGTGGTTACTAAGCTAAGCAAACTGGGCTGGAGAAAGGGGGAAAAGGGGCAACATAGGAGCAGACAGCACAGGGAATAGACACCTCGCCAGGACCCAGGGGAGGGTGAGAGCCAGCTGTGCTCACCTTTGTCCATCTTTGGTTCCTTGTGTGCAGTGTGGGTGGAATCTCAGATGTCACAGGATCTCAGCAGCACTTGAAATCTGGCTAAGTGACCTGCAACCTCCAGTTTCAAGGATTGGAGCTCATTAGAATTTTCTAGGATGCCTGCAGGGTTCCAGAAGCTTGAGGCTTCATCATTTGCCATGCTGCTTGGCTTCCTGCAATATGGGGCCAAATGGCCTTTACATACACACCTTACTCACAGACACACACACACACACACACACACAGAGAGAGAGAGAGAGAGAGAGAGAGAGAGAGAGAGAGAGAGAGAGAGAGAGGATCTGAGTGGAGGGCCTGAAAGGTCAGAAATCACAGAGTAGGAAAGAAGCCAATGCCACAGAGGCTCCATTCCCTCACTGACCCCTCTGTTCTCCTTGCTCCATTACATCCTCTCTCCTAGGTTGTCTCTGGAGTCCCCCACATCTTCTTCCTCTGCTGGTGGGGTGACCTGTGTTCCTCTTTGAAGCTCAGATACTCGTGGGTCTCAAGACGGCTGCCATCCTGAGCCCAGCGCTAGTAACACACAATTCCCTTCCTGGGAGGAATTTGGACATCAGCTGTGGAAGCGCCATTTGCTTTAGGCATCTTTATGGCTCTGTGAGGCACTGTACAGTGTCTCCTACTGTATGACTCTGCACTGTTTTGCAGGCCCATTACAGCCATAGCTTTGGTCCACTGTGTCTGGACAGCCTTGTGGCTGGAATCAGCTGGGGAAAGCCTGGCAACATAATTACTGCTTAGGACAAAACACTGATATCTTAAGTGACCTGGCTTAATGTTATACAACACAGAGTCTATTTAAGGCTAGTCTTATGACAGTGTCCTCCTATCATTTGCATTCTGACATGTTTTCCCAAGTGAGAGGGAAAAGGGTGAAGTGTGAAGCTACATATAGCTAGCCTGCGGGAAGCAAGCCCTGGAGAAGGCCACCATGTGACCATTGCATCTTGTGGGCACTGACCAAAACCGATGTGAGAACTGCTGGGTCGAAGATTGAGTGGGCTCTTTGCACACTGCTATACACTAGAGAGAGGTTAGAGACCCAGTTTTGCACTTTGTTTAGAAGTGCATGCAGAGCTGAGGTGGCTTAGCCCTAGCTCCTATCATTTTACAGATAGGGAAACAGAGGCCTAGGAAGGAAGCAGTGTATCCAAGCTCATACCATTGCCTAGGACTGATCCCCACCCTCAGCCCTGAACCTTGAAGTCTCTCTTTATGCCTGAAAATGCTTAGTTGATATGGAAAGGCCATGGAGGAGGAGCCCAGGATGAAGACATACACTAGTTTTCCCCTGCAATTTCTAAGAACGTTAGGACAGGTGGCTTCCTAATTACTTGGACAGGACATTGCTGTGCAGCACTTTCATTCTCTCTTGTCACTAGAATGTGTCTTGTTTAACCCTTTTAGTCCACAGCACTGAGACCATGAGTTTCATAGCAGCATGGAGCCTGGTGCAAGGGTTTGTGGCACTTCCTCCTTTTGTTCCTCTTCAGGTCAAGATACCTCCATGTCTCTCACTTTACAGCTCCAGAGCTGTCATTACTGTCATTCATGATGACCTTGACTGAGACAAGTTTACTGAGGGCAGGCAATGTTCCACCAGCCCAGCTCCAGGGGAAGGATGCCACTGGTGTTTCATGAAAGCTGGGACCTGGCCCTGAGGCACACTGTTCTCTGACCTAGGTGGACCAGTGACCTGGAGCAGGTCCTGCTTTCCTGCCTTGTGAAATAGGGGGCTGCAGCTCTCCCAAGTGAGTGGTGAATCCTGAGGACCCAGGCGCAGGCTATGCTTGCCCAGAGGACAAGGTGTCAGCTGGGGCACATACCTTGCTGCTTCTGTCGCAGGAATGTTTCTCTGCTTCCTGAGGTGCACACGGCCCTTCTCTGTCCTCCTCCCTCCAAATGACTAAGAGATGATTGCGGCCCAGGTCTTCTGTGTCCATGCTGCACTTCTGAAGTAGGAAGAAAGAGCACACAAAACAACTGGAATTGTTGTGTGGGAACCAGCTCAATTTGGACGATCATATTCCTCTCTCCAAGGACAGCTGGGCTGTCCCCATGTCCGTGTCTTAACGTTAGGCCTTGCAACGCACTGGGACCCAGTGGGTTGACTCAGTAACTGGTGCACCTTACCTCACACACATGGCTGGCATATTGGAGTCTGTGAAACACGGTTCTTTAAGTTATTAAGAGATCTGCAAGCTCATGTAACTAAACTGCAGCGAAGCTCATGAGACTCAAGAATGAGCTTTTCCCCTATTCTCTTCTCAGTCTTATCCTCACCCCTCAGGATTCTACCTCCCACTTCTCCCTTCTGCCCCTGTGAGAGTTCTCTGCATGGTGCAAGGGTTCATGGCATTTCCCCATTTGCTCTTCAAGTCAAAATACCTCAGTGTCACCTACTGCATGACTCTGGAGCTGTCATTACTGTCATTCATGATGACCTTGTTTTAGACTATATATTTATTGAGAGCTGGAATATGTTCTTGTTCTTTTTCTTTTTCTTTTGAGATGGAGGACTTCCAGTGCAATAAGGAGTCACTAAATTCCTCTAGATGTTACTAAAAGCTAATGCTGATCTTGTTCTTGCCAGGTGTCAGGCAGAGCTCTAAGTATATTACTCCTATTAAATCAGGTCATTCTTAAAGCCACTGGATGAGGTCAATGCTGTTAGTGTTTCCATTTTACAGGTGAGGAAACTGAGGCACAGGGAGTGGGATAACATGCAAAGTATAGAATCAAGAGAACCAGACGCCATGCAAGCAGCTGGCCCTCAGCATCCATGCCCTCAGCCCCCACAGTGTCTACCTAGGAGGCTGTCTGAATGTTCCTTCTGGAGTCCAGGTGCCTGCTGCAGGCTGGTGCCAGAAGAGAAGGAGCTGGAATCCCCACAGATTTCAGGTTAACTCTTCAGCATAGCAGTTACCATTTCTTGGCTCCGTTCTAAGAACTTAAACTGCACTGTCTCATTTGTCTTCTAAAAAGCCCATTTGAGGGATGAGGAAACAGACAGGGTGCATAACTTGCCCAGAAATACACAAGTAGGATAGTGGGACCAGCACTGGTAACTCAGGTGTGTCTGGCTCCAACACCTGGGCCCTAGCTCCGCTCTCCTCCCCAGAATGAGGAGCCTCAGATCTGAATGTGGAGTGAGGATGTGAGGACTGGCAAGAGCCTATGGGAAGGTGGCCTCTCCTCTGCTACATCGCTGCCCACACCCCCCAGGACTCACCACAGGCTTGGGGCCAGGCCAGGAAGAGCTGCCCAGTTCCTCCCATGATCCTCAGCTCCTCACCCCCAGGGCCTCCAGTGTCCGGGAACAGTACTACCACCCTTTCTGGTAACTGTGGCTGTGTTTGTATGAACAGTCCCCACCCTGGATTGCAGTCCTGCCATTATTGCGTGTGATTTGCATAGGGCTGACTCCACTGGATCAACGTGTAGTCCTAACCCTCGCAACCACTTATTACACATCTAGCAGTGGCCAGGTGTCGTGCTCAGGGCCTTGGGATGGAACACATTCATTCTCTACAGTGACCTCCATAATGAGCTTTTGGGACCCTGGGACTTGAGGTCATAGTGCAGGGAACTTGCCAAGGCTGCACAGTCAGCAAGGGACAGCTCCAGGATTCAATCCCAGGTCCCACAAAGCCCATGACTGTATGCCGACCTCATTCTGTCCTTGACCGGTGCCAAGACAGAAGCCACAGCTTTTGTGGGAGTCAAGTGGCAGAGACATGTGAGTGAATGAGTGAAGGGCATTTGGCCATGAATAGAGGAGCAAGAGAATTATTTACCAGGTCCTAAAATTGCAGAGAATGAACAGATCATGTTGGATGATGTTGTCTTACTCACAAATGACAGGAGCATGAGTTGATTTAAGGGGTAATCAGACGTAGATTGGCTCATGTGTTCAGGGAAAATAGCTTTCAACGTGGCCTGATCCAGAAACTCAAGCCTGGGTCCCCACTTAAGAAAGTTTTATTCCCTGACAGGCAAGACATCCACCAGAGACCCAGAGTCCACCTCCTACAAGGTTATGTATTATCAACTTTCTGAAAGGAGGGTCCCTCTTTACTTTAATCTCACCCAAATCACCATAATTGAATGCTGCTGGGTCTTCTTGGGTCATGACCCGCTCCCCCCATCAATCACTGTGGCCTCCTCAGAGGTGGAGTCATTGGTTATTGACCAGGTGTGTGTCATCTGCTCACTCCTCAGGGGGAAGGAGCAAGCTAGACCCTTGAAATTAGGGTGCTGTCCCTGGGAGAAGGTGGATGGTTGCTCAGTAGGCAGACAGAGCCTCCATGGGTAAGGGAGGCTTCTCCCAAGAGGAGCCCAGTGCCTTGGTGTTGCGGGACCAACAGAAGTGTGCCAGACCACGCTGCAGCTGGGGAGTGCAGAGCCTTCTCTAGCACAGGGAAAAGCCCAGGCATGGAAGTGGGAACTAATCATTTGGCGTAACTGGAGCTGTGTGTGTGTAGGAGATGGTGTGAGATGTGGCAGGGGGAGCACAGGTGAGGGCTTGAGGCAGGAGTGTGCACTTGTCACTGCAGGTGTCCCAAGGATGGAGCCTGATGGTCGAGGCTGGACCCCACCCTGCCCTCCCCTCTGGGTGACTCTGTTTACCTGATTCTCAGCTCTGCTCTCACATAGACACGAGGTATAGTTATACTTCACAGAGCAAGTGCTCAAAAAACACACAGCATCCTGTGTGCCACCCTAAAGCTTCAGAGGAACCTGCTCTAGTCTGCTTCAGAAGCTCCTCAGGTGTGGAGTGGAGGGAGGCAGCAGAAGGCTGGGAGAAAGAAGTCCTGAAGAGGTCAGGAAAACCTGCTGTGGATGGGTGGAGAAGCAGGGCTGATGGGCAAGAAAATTCCATGGCACTTGGCAAAGGATTGGATGTGGGGAGAGAGGAGGATCCAGGATAAAAATAAACAGGGAGACAAAAAACTACCCTTGACCTTGGATCCTTTAGTTTCTCTTACTTTTGAACAAACAAATTTTCTTTAAAAATATTCAGCCAATTTCTCTAGGTCCCCCCGAAAAAAAAAAATTCCTCAAAAAAAAAAAAAAATCCCTAGAACATTTGATTCTCAGTTTAGAAACCATTCTGGTGTGTGCACATGTGTGTGTGTGTGTGTGTATGTGTGTGTGTGTGTGTGTGTGCTGTAGCATAAACTTACTATTCTCTCTACCTTAACCCTTCCCATAGCCCAGCTACTCTTGTCTACCACACCTTATAAACCCAACCCATTTTTCTGGGCCATTAGTGTTTTATACAATGGGAACTTAGTCTTATTTTGATTTATTGATTTATTGATTTATTGGCAGAACCAGGGATTGAACTCAGACCCTTGTACTTGTCAGGGAAGTGCTTATTCTACTGAGCCATTTCCCCAATCCCTTGAATTAATTTATAATCCACTTTATTCACCATGACTCAAATCTCAGAAAAATTTTCAAGACTTAATTTGCACTAAGCCCTCATCAAAGTTGAAGGAAGGAGGAAGAGGAAAGGAGGAGGACGAGGATAAGGAAGAGGAGGAGGAAGAAGAGGAAGAGGAGGAGGAGGAAGAGGAGGAAGAAGAAAGAAGAAAGAAGAAGAAGGAAGAAGAAGAAGGAAGAGGAAGAGGAGGAGGAGGAAGAAGGAAGAAGAGAAACAGCAACAGCTATCATGAATTCAAAACAAAACATTTTAACCAGCAAAGCTGCTCAGCCACTTAACGAGATATTTCACAAGAGCTATTTTATGTCTAAGTGTAAATAATAATGATGCTGAGACTTTGGACAAAATTTTGTCCTTTTAAAGCCATCTTTGCTGTCATAAGTTCATTAATCAGTAAATGAATCAGAGACATTTGGGTAATATTTCATTTGAATCACATGAATTTAAATAAGAGGAAAACTGCTGTAGGGAAAACAAACAGTAAAAAAAAAAAAAAAAGGCTTTTTACATTTTCATATTGTTATTTTTGGTTGTGTTCAAGCCCAGGACTTGATAACTGGAGGAAATGAGGTTGGACACAAATCAGACCACGGAGCTCATCAACTTAATGAGAACATAAATCTCAGACTTCCCTGACCACACCTGCACTTCCCTGCATGGAAACACCAGAGAGAAGGAAGGGATAAACAGGTGTCCCTACCTGTCCATGTACCCAATAAAGTCTCAGTGAGAATTTTCCCTGGGGAACCAGCCGGTAGGTACAACAAACCGAATTCATCTCGGACACTGATGTGGATGTTTCAAAAGAGACTCTGAGGCTTGTGGCACTGCTCCCTGCTGGCAGCACAGGGCTATTTCCCAGACACCCGAAGCCTGCTTCTTGATATTAACAGTAGCAACAATGACAGTTGAAGCCCATTGAACTGTTACTGTGTGCCAGGTGCTGTCCCAAGAGCTTGACCCAGCTTACCTTGTCAAATCACATAATGATCCCATCTGCTATTGCCCTCCCTTCTATATAATTCAGGAAAGGGAGGTCAAAGATGGCCAAGAAGTCCAAGGTCACTGACAGTTCAACTCCAGACAGCTAGGCAACAGTGTGGATACTTCTCCCCACTAAGCTAGACTGCCACTCCAGGCTTGGTGGCATCTAGAGAGTTTTCCTCTTTCTCCTTGTCACCCCATACCCTTGAGAAGGCATAAAGAATTCCTTAAGTGCTGCCTAAAGGTGGAAAGATCATTCCACTGTCGTTCAGTGTGACTTGCTTAAAGAAGATGACAGAAGAGAAGGCTGAGCGTCAGGCCACAGCTAAGTCCTCCAGTGTGCGCGCCCTCTGCAGCGCAGCTCCTGAAGGCTGGCACCTGGAACTGTGGTGGGCATGCCACAGGGCCCAACTTAGAGAAGGTGAGATCAGAGGCAGGGAGACTGATCGGGGATGAGGTGGGCAGGACGAGATCTGAACAGGCTGGTGAGTGAACAGGGCCAAGGCTGCTCAGGAGCTCTATCATGCTTGTGGGGAGAGGCACAGAGAGACCTAGAAGATGGGAGGGTTCTGAGGAAGCAATCTATCTCACAGTCCCCATTTTCCTGGCGGCCTGGTGGCTGCAGCAGCATCTTGTCTGAATAAGTGCTGTCCCCAGAGTCCTGACCTCGTTGTACACTGGCAGATCCCTTTAGCAAACTCAGCTCCCTCCTGTGCCAGGATAAAGTTCCTGGAAGGCTCCAAAGCATCACGACCTTCCCCGCTTGGCAGGGCCAGGCAGAGCTGCCCCACTCTTCACCCCCAGCAAGAATGCTTGGGTTCAAGCATTGTGGGCTTCTGATCTGTTCTCTCTTTGGCAGCCGAAATCCCTGCTTCCCTCCCAGATAGAGCCCTCAGTTCATGAGGGTGAGTGGGCTGGTCTCCAAGGGCCAAGCTCTACTTCTCTGCGTTTGGGTCAGAGCCAAGAGTTAATTTTTAATTTTCAAAAACATGAGTGGTCAGACCACGGCTTGAAAATTGAAACCCTCTCCTGAGCTCCACAAAGGACTTCCCAACTATAGAGCATGACAAGACTCAGAAGAGGCAATGTCCCAATTAAGTGGGGTTTAAATTGTCATCTGCATATACAACCAGTGATCCCTCCCTGGCACCAAACTCTCCCATTCTGTAGGACCTCGGATGTATTTTTTTTAGACTCTTTGAACCTCAGTATCATCATCTGTTTAAAAAGATGCATTAATACAATAGTTCTTAGAGCTCTTACACTCTAAGAGATAAACACGCTCATCCTCCAGCCTATGTTGGCCTCATATGAGGCATGCAATAGGAAATAATCTAGATTTCTCCTGGTTATAGAATGAGCCAAGGCTTGTTACTGAGATATCATTAGTAACCTCCTCCACCCGTGCCTTCATTTCTTCCTCTTTTTGGTAAGATCAATGGAAACTTCGAGAGGAGTGGGAAGCTAGAAGACTGTTTGACTTTCAGCAAGCCACAGAACCTCTCTGGACCCTAGTGCATTCATCTATAAAATGGAAGTAGCAACACCAACCTCAGGATGCTGATCCAGGTGGCGGGAGAAAGAGTCGCCATTTGTCTAGCGCTCAGGGGAATACAATCCTCAAGAGGTTGCTTCCAGGATCCTGTAGACCCCTAAGTCCCTCATATACACTGATTTAGTATTTGCGCAGAGTGCACATCTGTCCTAATATTTTAAATCCTCTCTGTATGACTTGTACTACAAAATATAATGTAAGTGGTATGTAAATAGTTGTTACATGGTATTTCAGGAAGAAATGTCAAGAAAGAAGTCTGCACATGTTTGGTACCAACGCATTTTCCTCCAATATTTTCCACCTGTGTTTGGCTCAGGCAGCAGATGTGAAACCCACCATCCTGGAGGACCAGTGCTATTCTCTGATAACGGATGAGCCCTGTGAAAGTTAAAGAATGTGGCCGAGAAAAGGAACGAGAATTTTTCTCCTTTCCTTTTTGGACAGAAATAAGAACTTGGTGATCTATATGACCTAGGATTCCCTGTCTCCCAGGAATGTAAGGGCTTCCCTAATTTAAGGATCTTACGCTTGGAGATAAGAAGAACCGGCTTGTCTGAAAAGGTCAGAGTCCAAAGGATGAAGGAGAGGCTTCCCACCTGACAAAGGGCCCTTTGATCGTGGAGTCCCTGAAGATGATGACCTGTACCTCTATACAGAACAGAAGCTATTGAACAATGTATAAGGCCCAGTGCCTGGTGAAAATGAGGGTCCTTTGCTCAGACAGTATGGAATCAAATGCAGTACCCTCTGAGGGCCACACCCTGGGCAATTGCACAGGTTGGACACTCGTGAAGCTGGCCTTGGGTCACTCCAGCCTCAGAAGATGCGGTAGTCAGCTTTCCATCACTCTAACAAGATGTCTGAGATAATCAACATATACAGAAGAAAGGTTTATATTTGTTCACAACTTCCAAGGTTCCAGTTCATGAGGGAGTGGCAGCTGTTTGGACCTATGGCAAGGCAGCGTGTCACGGGGGCTGCAGGCCCCCCAACCAACTCAGGAGGCTTCTGCGACAGCCCAGTTATGTGCCCCTCCTCCAGGTCTTAAGCTCTTGCTTTCCTGGAAGACTTTAAGAGGCACATGGATGAGCCTCTATAAAATGTTTTTTGTTGTTGTTGTTTTGTTTTGTTTTTTTCTTTTTGTGGAACCGGGGATTGAACTTAGGCCCTTGTGCTTGCCACAGAAGCGCTTATTCCACTGAGCCATATCCTCAACCCCTAGCCTCTATAAAATGTCGACAGGTCTACAGTTATCTGAGGAGGTCCCAGAACAACTAAAATGTTAACCTCATGAATTCTTGCATGGTATTTCCCTGGAAGAGGCCCCAGAGAACAGAACATGTGAATCTGTTTTAGGGTTCTAAAGCAATATATTAAGCAACATAGTATAACATAAATCACACTATGTAATATTGCCATTCTATAGGCAAAAATCACCCAACAGCAGTATCATGTCATTCAAGCCTGTGAGGAACTCCAGTTTTCAGCGTCTCACCTCCTAAAGTACCAGTGGTTCATACAGTGTCCATTCTCTCCTCCACGTGGCTGTGATGGACGGGCCTGGTTGCTAGAGTTCAAATCCAAGGCTCTGGCCAGAACACACTTGGTTGCAAACCGGTATTCATCAAAGCGGGGACAGGACGGGAGATCACATAGGTGCACGTAGGTTGGCCGCACACGACAAGGTGCTGCCCTGTGGTCAGCAGCCCTGAGAGGCAGAGTCTTGGCCAGGATGTAGACCCAGCTCCCAAGACACTCACTGTCTGTGTGACCCAGCTGCGTGGCTAAATCTCTCTGTGTTTCCTTTCTTCCCATGAGCAAACGGGAATCTGTAATGAGGAAAATAAATGATCTAGCTCATGAACTTCCACACAATGACAGCTGCATGATCTGTTTTCCTTTCGGGGCTGGCCTGTTAGGAAGCCCAGAGCTGTACTCCAGGTTCAATGTGCAGGTCTGCCGCACCTGCGGGGCCACGCGCTCCCTCCTGCACTCCGCTATAACGCGAACTGTTAAAGGACACACACGTCATCATCATCATCATGCAGGCGGGCCCCAGGGCTGGGCCTAAGGGAGTGTGGACGCAGTACTCGTAAGTCAGGCGTGGGCTAGCTGCTTCCGCTCAGGAAACTCTAACAACCGCGCGTCTCCAGGGGCATCGCAGGGCTTCACCCCACTCTGCTGATGGGCACAGGGAGGAGCATCTGCTCCACCTCTCACTGTGCTGCCTTGGAGCCAGCAAAGGCGATGACTCGTCTCCAGGCCTTGGGTCCAGTTTCCTGCTCCTCACAGGCACATTTTCTCTTTTGCTCTGTGTGCCTGGGTCTTAGGTCTGCCATTCTCAGGCTCTTCCTGTCAGTGCGTCAGATCTGTTGTACTCTCAACGGAGTGAACTTAATGACTTTCATCCCCGCCACTCTTCCCGTGCTAGACCTAGTGCTCACCCCCGATTTAGAACCCCCACCACCCCTGCACAAGGGGAGATGGTAGTCCCATTTCACACATGTGAAAACTGAGGCTCTGAAAGCTGGGGTCACTTGGCCAAAGCTACTCAGCTGGAACTGTGCCCAGTACTGGTTAAGAACAGAATTAATCGAACAAAAGGCTGGGTACATTTTCTCCAGCAGTAAGTTGAAGCAAAAAAGAACTGGACTTTTTCACATGGAGGGATGCATGTTCTCTGCTGTCTACTTGCTATGTGGGATCATACCTTCCTCTCTGTTCTCAGCTTCTCCATCTGTTAAAGCACACAACAAGAGGCACTAATGGTACCATTTGCTACAGCATCTGTTTGACTCCCCACCTCATTTTTTTTTTTTTTTTTTTTTTTTTTTTTTTTTTTGGCTGAACCGGGGATTGAACTTAGGCCCTTGGGCTTGCCAGGTAAGTGCTTATTCTACTGAGCCATCTCCCCGGCCCTCAACTGCCCACCTCCAATTACAGCTCTACTGGTTGTGTGGGCACTCCGGCTCTGTGTGTCATGTTCCTGGTCTATAAGTTGAGAATAGGAACAGTAATTTCCTCTATTTCTTTTCTTTCTTTCTTTTGAAGAGGATAATAAAAATCATACAAAATTTCAAAATAAGAGGATAGGAAATTCAATTGCTACTATATTGCACATTGTTAGCCTCTAAGTAATTCCTCAGATTACCAGATACAGGGATGCAATACTGATCAAATGATATAAGATAAGCACTAACTGCTCCTTTCAACAAACTAATAGAAATTAGTAATACAAATATATATATATATATATATATATATATATATATATATATATATATATACTTTTTTCCCTTTCCTCTTTTTTCCTTTACCCTCCCAGTTGTTCTTTCCTTTTGAGCAATTTCTTTCCCTTTCAGAATATCTACTGTACCTTCTTGTTCTTACTCTTTCAGTTGCCTCTACTTCTTCAGAGCTGTAAACTTAAATGAACTTAAAGCACACAACGTACAGCCTTCACCTCAGAGCCTGGCACGCAGTAGGTGCTGAGTAAATATTCAATAGTCTTACCAATGTGAAATGTTGGCTGAGATCTTTTTCAGCTGGGCCTTCTCGTGACCTTCTTACACGAGCCTTGGGACAGAGGCCCAGGGTAGTTGGTGCGTCCGTGGAGGGGCATCAGGAGGAAGGGCAAGGGTCTCCTCCTGCTCGCTGCCCACTGTGGCCTGGGAGTGTTCCCTGGACCTACGGGTATGACGCACTACACAACCCAGCCTCACCCAAGGGAGGTGGGACTGGAGAGACTAAGCGGGCAGTGGGCTCCCCATCTAGAGGGTGGCCTGGCCCAGGTTCCAGTGGGAGCAGGTCAGACTGGCCTGCCCTGAGCTGCCCTCCAGCTGGAGACCTGGGCTTGAGCTAGGCAAATGGAGAGACCTCATAGGCAAGCCCCTGGCCCACAGCTGCCTCACTCAACCCCCCAGAAAGAGAAATGCAAAGGAATCAGATCAGAATCACTGTCCAGAAGGAGTCTGGGCTTCCTGGTCTGACTGAATGTCAGGACTTGATCTGAACCACCCCGAATCCGGGCCTGGAGAAAGACAGCCCTTGACAGCACAGTGGTGCTGCTTATGATGACTGCAGGGTCTCACAGGATAAAGCAACGCAAGGGAGGGGAGTCAGAGAGAGCTTCTTCAGGGAAGTGAGCCTCGAGCAGGGCATTGGGCAGGCAGCGGCACACAGCGAGCATCCAGGGCAGAGCATGTGGCAGGCACGAAGGCACGGGAGCAGGAAAGAGCACTGCACCGGCCGGCATCAATGTACACCAGCTGCAAATGATACATGCAGACAAGAGGTGGGCAGCAGGGCTGGCCAGACTGTCGGGGGCACTGAGCTGGCACATATTAGAAGCTCTCTGGGGGGCACTTTGTGGGGGCTACAGCCGTCCTATCATTTCCTGTGCCCACTGCAGATGAGGAGGCTGAGGTTTGGGAAGGAAAAGCAGTTACTCTGAGGTCAATTAATAGTAAAACATCTGTGACTGAAACATATGCTTTAGTGCTTAAGATCTTAGTTACCCATTCCACCAACCCATACGGTCCCCTGGGGGCCCTCCAAAGCCAAGTTCATATTCCTTCTGGCCCTGACATGACTGGGAATCCACAGAGGACTTAATCTGAAGAAAGAGATGGCAATGCCTGTAACTAACAGGCTCAGTGCCAGCAGAGCAGAGAATGAACGAGAAGGCTCTGGAATAAAGTCAAGTCAGAATATCAAGCCAAGTCCTGCTGCCATCCCTGGGACAGGTCCCTAGTTTGGCTTCTTATCCTTCGTCCACCCCTCCCTCTGAGGCTCTCTTTTCTTGTCACGCTCTGTCCCTTCTTGGCCTACACACTCCCTCTGCTGCTCCTGGGTTGCCAAGGGGCTGCTCTGCCTTTAGGTTCCAGCTGAAAGGTCACGTTCTCCAGAAAGCGTTCCTTGCCCACCCTCTTCTCCCCACCGGGCCAGACGGCTACGCCCCATCCTCCCAGCCACCTACTCCTCCCCTTTTACCTTATTCACTTTAGAAAGGGCAGCCACTCTGACTGCCCAGCTCCCCCAGCCCATTCTCAGGTGACAGGCGGACGGGGCTCTGGGGGCAGAGAACCTCCTTAGGAGACAATCTGTGCAGCTTATGTCCCCAGAGCACACACTGCTAGAGTAGCATTCCCTGTCCTCATTCCTAGTGTCTGGTCTTATCTTATAGCTGTCTAGTACATCAGGCACCTGACAATAGCACTCATCATTAGGCCCAGGCAATTGTGCCATTGGACATTTGGACAAACGTGGCTATTAGACTGAGTTGGGGTCTGCTCCTGGGCTTCACAAACACCTGAGCTGTCCCCGTGGGCTGCTGTGCTCTCTGTTCTGCATGGCTGGGTCCTATTGTGCTCCTTGTCTGAAGCCTGGCACATCGACAAATGAATGAACGAATCAAACAAGCAATGAATATGGCACCCAATAAGCATGGGGCATTGTAATGAGCAGCTCAACTCAAATGATGTGCAAGCTTCAACTATAGACTTGGAAGCTGTCCAGGCTCAGCTTGGAGAGCCCCAAGGCCCCACGTAAGAGCTCTCTATCCTCTTGCTCAGGGACAGGGATAGGCAGTCCCTGTAGAGACAGGGATGTGCTTGGCTATCCCTTGTTCTTGGGGACTGAGGGCTTCTGTCCTCAGTTTGCATCAGAATGGGTCAGATGGTGACAGCCCCCGTTGTTGCCTGCTGGAGGCACCTGTTCATCCAGACAATTGGCACAAGGCTCACTGCCAGTCTCAGAGGGGGCCCATAAATGTTGCCTCTTGCACCCTGGGAGATGGAGGGTCTGAGGGATACCTAGTGAGACCCAGTCCTAGAAAGATACTGCTTGGGAGAGACACTATTTGGAGGAGAAGGGGGCCCTAAGATGTAGCAGACAACTGCATATCAACAAGGTGATGGGGGGGGCTGGCCAAATAGCTCAGTGGATTAAAGCTCTTGCTTAGGCAGATCAAGGTTTGGGGGTTTGATCTCCAGGCCTGCTGTGCTGGCCCCGCCCCCAGGGTGCCCTGAGACAGCAATTAAGACTGGGTGTGGTATCACGTGCCTCTGATCCCAGCACTTAGGAGGCTGTAAACATGCAAATCACTATGAGTCTGATCTATGCAGTGAGACCCTGAACACCTTATAGATCCTGTCCTAAATCCAAAAAAAAAAAAAAAAAAAAAGAAGATGGGGAATTAAAATCTGTTTACACTTCCAATATGCCAAGCACTTTACACACATAATCTCTAATCTTTACATGAACCTTGCCAATGATTATTTATGCACGTGCATGTATGAATATGTACCCATTTCACAGATGAGAAAATTGAGGCTCCAAGAAACAAAGTGGCAGGTAGTAAGTACATGGAGTTAGTGATAGAACCAGAGTTTGGACCAGGTTCTGTTTGTCCCCACAATGTGCCCTTCTTTTAGCTGAACCATCCACCTTTTAGGCCCCATTCCCCTTGCCTGTCACTGAGGAGACAGCGGCTCTTGATTTCCTTCGTTGGCTGTCAGCTCATGCTGCCCAGTTCTCATTGTAGCTGCCAAGTGCTCAGACCTGAATTGAATTTGGGGCTCTCTCCACTGTGGCCCAGCAAAAGCTTTTATTGGAATGCCCCCAGATTTCCAGACTTTGAAGACATTTCAGCAACGCAGTAAAAGGCAGGTCTCCGCCACAACAAAAGGTAGAAATATCACCGAGGAGTAAACAGAATTCCTTGGCCTCTTCGGAGCGTGTGTCAACATCTCCTTTTTCCCTTTCCCTCCTCTCTGCTCCTCCCATCTCCCCACCCGCACATTCAGATCTTGCCCTGACAGCAGGCAGGCCGTGGGCTGCCCCACACTCAGCAGCCCCATCTGGGCACAGGCGTGGGCTTTGGGAAGCAGCCACGAGGTGCCTTCCTGAGAACCACAAGTGCGCGCCTGGAAAAGCCATTCGGCAGCTCCCAGCCCTTGCGCTGGCCCCGACACACAGACGTGGTAGCCATGGCTCCAGCAGCAGGCCTTCCCAGAATGGGGATGTATGTATGTGACACGGATAGAAGGCCTTGGCTTCAGCTGTTCCTCTCTCTGACCAGTGATCATTCACCACGATCATTGGTCCTTTCCTAAAGAAAGTAGCTCTGGACCATGCTCAGAAGCCAGCGCTTTCTGTAGTGTGTATGAGTGGCCCCACAGGAGGATGAAGTAGTGCGATCGCTGAATGAAGCATGAAGAACATGCAGCACTGCAGTAACTGGCACAGTTGAGTGCAGTCTTATCTGCACAGAATCCCTGCTCATTCCATCAGCATCTATTGAGCACCAACTCTAAGCTAAGCCCAATGCCATGAGCCAGAGAATGTACAGGATCCCTGCTAGCAAGAAGTTCCCGTGCTCTCTCTCTCTCTCTCTCTCTCCCCTCTCTCTCTGCTCTACCTGTTTGTCTGTCTCTGTCTCTCTGTCTCTCTTGCTCTGCCTATATCTCTGTCTGATTGCTAATTTCTTTCAGTTATGTATTGTTTGGTAAACTATGGCTTTAACTTTCTGAATGAAAGTTTTGAATTTGAATGTTTTGTATTTATTTTTTTATTTTATTTTATTTTTTTTAAAAAGTCTTTAAAATGGATTGTTTTTACTAGCTCGAGGCTTGGCCTGCCTGCTTTTCTTCTACAGCTGGGCTTTTCAATGTCAACACCAGTGACATTTGGGGCTATGTAATCCTTTGTTGTGGGGGACTTTCCTGTATTAATAACACAGCCAACGTCTACCCACAGGGTGGTAGTAACATCCTCTCTCTCAATTGTGACAGTCAAAACGTCTCCTTCAGATGCTGCCAAATGTCATGTGAGGGATAAGATCCTTCTCCATTAAGGACAGCAGCCCCAAGGGGCTCTTTTCACTTATACAAGACCCAAGCTGGGTGGATGAGAGGCACAAAGAAAACACCGTGCGGTGGGCAGCTCATGTCATCCAGCCGAGCTGAGCCGGCACACGCGGGGTGTGGAGGACCACCCGAGGGCTAGTGCCTAAAAGGAGAACTGGAGAGGAAGAGGCAGTGCTGTTGATTCTCCTGGAGAAGCTTGTCAGGCTGACATTCCTGATATGAACTCAGCTTTTCTCCTCATTGGAGGAGCTCGGGCCTCCTTGTCCCTGAGGATTGCTAAGGATCTTTTGGGAGAAGCTCTGGTACTTACTTCGAGCGTTATTTCCTGGCTCCAGTGCACGTCCCTCAGCCTGCTGGGGACCCTTCACCCCACTGGCACAGACTGTCTAGCTTCCACCGCTGACCTTGGCCCTCCCAGTGTGGATCCTTGATCTGCATGTGACACTATCATGGGCTCTAGGACTCTAGCTAGACTTATGCAAATGCGCTGCTGCAGGCTGTCGTGGTCTTCAGCTGGACTCTCGCAGGACACTGAGGTGGGAACCAGGCTCTCAGCTGGATTCACTGGGTCTCTAGGGCATGGGCGTATCTCATTTACTCTTCTGCATTTGACTCTTCGAGTGCATATTATAAAACAATACTACAAACTATGTGGCCTATATTAAATCTATTCTCCTTGCAAACACTGACTATAGCAAACAGGGGCCCTGCAACCCAACAACTTATAGTTCCATAAGTACCTACAGAAACTAACCCGATGGAAAGTAAAATATCTGCAAAGACCTACTGTGTGCAAAGGCACTGAGCTAAGCGCTGCTGGATAAGAGAGCCCGGGGTCCAGGTCGGACAGCCTGATCATCAAATGTTCCAGGTAAGATAAATTAGTGCAAAACACAGCAGGTGCAACATAGGTCTCCAATAGCACGAACAGGAATCTCTAACTCAGTGGTTGCTGTTTCCAACTACGGGATTTGTCCCAGCAGCCAGTATCAGTGGCAAAGTAACACAGTGTTTCTGTGGGACTTCTGAGATACACACCTGAGTATCTTTAGGAGTAAATGCACCACTCTCCCCATTTGTTCTTTCTTTCTTTTTCTTTTTGTTTCATTACCAGGCCAATTCTGAGATTTATCCAAAAGGAAAATTAAAAAAAAAAAAAAAATGGTTTTCATAAGGCCAGACTTCGAAAGCATAAAATTAGCTACAGAAAAGCTGTGAGCTTTAGCTAGTATGTTATTGGGCAAATTTTGAGTGCCATTTGCATTCATTTAAAACTACTCTTGGAAGGGCTCTGGGAAACCTGGTGAGCAGTGATTTTCAATTCCGTTAGTCACCAGTCGCGAGAAGCACAGGCACTGTAGCACTTGGGCACCGCGGCTCGAAAGCAGCTGAAAACCTGAGATCAAGTGCAAGGGGGACTCTGGCTGCCAAATTTCAGGGCAGGGGGAAAAATAGAAATCTGGAATGTGTTTCTACTTACTGTCCATTCCAGTAAAATGAAACGATCTCTCCTCCAAACATGTGTTACTGCTTAGGCCAGAAACTGTATATATTGGTCTAAATCCAGAATGCTCGATGTGACATATTACTCTGTATGACAAAATTACTACAACCTGCATTCTCTGTAGAAAGGCCTGGTGCAACAGCAAAGGATGATAATTTGTTGTACAACAAAAGTACATAATAATTTCAGTCAGTGTGGGCCAGGCCTCGGGATTTTCAAAAGGAAAACCGTGATGCATGCGGACCAGGGCTGGATGTGGGCCCCTTAGCCCCCACCTCCACCCAACCCCCTCCTCTCATATGGTGTGTGATCAGAACGGAGAAAGATGGGCTTTATTTATAACATACCATATTCCACTTGAAAGTGACGAGAACACACACACGCGCTCACACACACACACACACATGCACATGCACACACATGCACACGTACACGCAAGCGAGCACGCGCGCGCACGCACACATACACACACACAATCAGAAAACTGAAAATAAAGCCAAATGGAAATCTGGCATTCCCATGCCTGAGGCATCAGTGGCCAGAGCTGGTTCACCTACCGAAGGAGGGCGAGAAGGCCAAAAGACAGGAATGTTCATCTTTCAGCACCGGTCTGTTTCGAACCCGTCTGCAGTGAAGCCACGTGAATTCCTCAAGACCCCTCCAACCACAGCCCCCTCTTTGGCCCTTGCCTAGGCTAAGGTTTCATTACAGAGCCTGGGCCCTGTTCCAATGCTCTCATCTGTCCCTCTAAGCAGCTCCGACAGATCACTCCACAGTACACGGATTCTCGTTGGGATAATGTCTTGGAGAGTAACAACCTGAAATCTGATCCAGTCAGGGTGCGTTAACGATGAAGCATTTCTTTATGACACTTTTCACAAAGTAAGGTTGCGAACCAGGGAGAAATATATGACTAGAAAAATTGAACACAGAACACACAACAGCTCAATTGCTAAGACGTTTTAGCGTGACACCATTTTTCCTGATGTAGAAACTTCGATTCTAGGAAAACGTCAAAACACTCTTTCCTCTTCCTCCCTTTTTTCCCTTCTTTCTTTTACTTTCATCCTTCCTGTGTCCTTCCTCTTTCTTTCCTTCCATTTTATCTCGTAGGTTCTCAAAGTGGGAGAACAAGACATTTCTCTGGGGAACTTTCTTAAAGCTTCCTTTTCTGGATGTTTCCCCCCGAGAGTGAGGACATACAGATGTCACTGGTCACCCCCAACTTGCATCTTCCAAATTTCAGACCTGTGATCTACCAGAAAATTAGCAAGACTTTGCTCAGATACACTTAGAATGTTCCTATAACCGAAAAGATCCCATAAAAGCTTTTTATGTTGCAATTACATAAAAATCTAACTTAATTTGTCTCTGCTACCAAAAGCAACGGCTTAAGTGACTGTGGCCTGAGGGCCCCAGGTTTTCTCCATAGTCACCCAGTAAGCAGCCAGTCATGTATTCTGGGTTTGATGACCATCAAAAATCTATCTTCTGAGAGTTTTTTGGTTCAATAAAACCTGAAATATATTTTGCCTGGCATTTTTCCTCAGAATTTTTAAACCCGTGTGTACTTTATAGCAAATGGGATCCATATGTCCCTGATTCATTGATACTTAAGCCATTAGGATGCTGTTTTGTAAGAACGCTTTGATGTCCAAGAGCCATCAAGCTGTTTGCAGAGCATTTTTTCCCCTCACAAACAGGAAGATTTCCCTTCTCAAGGAGGACACAGAGCAAGAGGCCAGCACCCTCCCCAGCCCATGTGGGCCTGTGAGCGAGAAGCAGTCGAAGCCTGTCAGGATGTGTTTGTCTGGCTCGGCCGCAGGACAGCCCCTGACCCTACCCTGGGTGGGGTAGGAAAGGGTCTTGTGCAAGGAGCCTGGGAGCTCCTGGCCCTGGCGCCTGGATGGTCACCAGCCTGCCCACACCCCCGGGACTCAAACCAGTCTCCCAGGGCAGACTCAGACTCAGAATGTCTTGGCTTGTTTATTGCTTTTCTGAGACATCAAAATAACACGTGACAAAACAACCAAGCAGTGTGGCTAAAGAGAAGGGTGGGGATGTCATTTGCCCACTTTCTTCAGTGCTGTTGTACAGATTGCGACCTGGGCTGGGACCAACCCCAGGCAAGACAGACACCTTTAATTTAATTTGAGTATAGTGACTGAAATACCAGGATCAGCCTGCACCTTCTGAGGTCTGGCCACCACCACTGCCTGTACCCAGCCAAGAAAGGTGCGGAGAAGAGCCAAGGTTTTGGATATAGGCGGGCCTGGGCTTAGAATTCCAGCTAGCTCTGCCATTCGTTGGCCTGGGTGAGTAACTTCACCCGTGAAGACTCAGATTCCCACTCTGAGTATTAGGAGTCAATCCACAGGATGCTACAAGAAAGCCCGCTCAGGGTGAATCAGGTGTACAATTTAAGCCAACTGAAGTTGGGGTTTTGTCACTTATAATGGAAAAAAAAACTTGGTTTGTACAGCAGCTTAAACGTACTGATCATTGGTCTGAACCCTCTCAAGGCAATATAGGTAGATCCCATGGTTCCACTGTCCTTCTGTGGCTCCCATCTAGCAAAACCCCACCATTAGGTCACTCCAGCGGCTGCCCCTGCTTCCAACTCCCAAGCTGCAGAGACTTGCGGATGTTCTTGTGTCAGTCTAACTTCATGGTCTCCAAATAGCTTAGCCCTTTAATCCTCATAAGCAAACTCCCCAGCCCAGCCCAGCCCAGCCCAACGTAGCTATCGCAAACATCCAATTCTTTTTTCCCTATCCAGCCTTGCCAGTGCCCTCTGGATCTCCCGAAGAATTTTTACCTCCCACCTCCAGGGGGAAAGAAGCATTTTTAAGTTCTGCCCTAGCCATCTGGGTGTCCGCATGCTCACCAGCACGTTGTACTTGCAGCCATACCTGCCCATTCCCTGTGCACTCCTGGCTACAGAGGTAAAGCGGCTGTTTCTTGCCCAAGGCCAAATATTTATCTTTTCCTTTTGCTTTTAGAATCAGACAGCTCTGCTTCACGATCATGTGGTCTTGGTCATCCCAAAGAGGGTGCCTGTGACAAGGCCCTCCTGGGCTTTTGGACTGCAGTGGACAGCACCCACTTTCAGAATGGGCACCATTGCATTATCACTACAAGCAATGTCAGGTCATTGTGTGACCTATAGGCTGTGCAGATACGCAGGCCTGATGGTGTGGGGACAGATTACTCCTGTTCTCCCATTTTCACAACTATATAAAGTATGAGAGTTTCTGGGGAATGGATCAGGGGAGCAGAAGGCCTGAATGGAATCCAGTCCAACTTCCCCCATTTGTCAAGATGCAATGCTAAAGAGGCAGAAAACCACCCCTGGCATCACCTGAGGGGTCTTTTTGATGGGAACTGGGAGAGAGTCCAGGCAGCACCTAGCCTCACTCACACTGCCTTGAACTCGCCACTGGAGCCAGTCCCCATGGGGCTTGCTGCCATGCATAGTGTGAATGTCTGTGTGTGCCTGACCTGAAACACCATTTGCCCGGAGCCACAGCTCACCCACCTCAGATACAAGGCTGCAGTGGAGCATTTCACTCTGCGACCTCTGGCAAGTCCTTTGACTTTCTGAATTGGGCTGATGGTGTGACCTCTCTACAGGACGGTGTGACCTCTGAAGCCCAAAGTGTGTAGGAGGGGACAAAATGCAGCCTTCCGCACAATGCCCAGTGTGCAGTCAACAGACACTGAACAGCCCTTATTGACTGTTGCTTACTTCCTTCCCATCCCCTTGGAATATGCAGCCTCTCCCATCCCACTAATTCTTCTCCATTACCCTATAAATTCATTCTACTTTCTCACAACTTAAATTTCAATAAAACAAGAACACTTTCTCACCACTACCATTCTCTTTCCCCTGACAACCAAATTCCTTGAGGGCTCCCACCCTGGCAATTTCTACCCCTTCATTTCCCAGTCATGGCTTGAAGCTTGCTGAACCTCATTTCCACCATGGCCAGCAAGTGTGTTTCCTGGGTTTTACACAGGACACTAGGCAGAGCTTCCTCCTGAATGTCCCTTAAGTGTACAAATGCAAAAGAGGGTGGCAGGAGACACAGGGGCATGCTAGGAAATAAAAAGAAAGAACAGTAAGGGAGTGAGACGCCTGGGAGCCACCTTTCAGGATGGACTCTCTTTCTGTGCTGTTCACTGACTGCCTCTGATCCTGACACTCTAGGCTGAGGCAGAAAGAGTTTAAATTCAAGCTAAGCCTGGGCAACTTAGTGACTTACCAAGACCCTGTCTCAAAATAATTAAATAAAAAGTCAGAAGTGTAGCTTAGTGAGAAGGTCCTGGGTTCAACCCCCAGATCCACAAATATAAATGAAGGAAGAAAGGGAAGGAGAGAGAAAGAGAGAAAGAAAGGGAGGCAGGAGACATTTTTTTACATTGTGCCCCAAGACACCTCACTTTCCCCACCACAGCACTGGCCCTGCTTCTCCACATAATACAAAGCTTGATTTATTTCAGCACCAAAAGGACACAGAAGTCCTGAGGACCATAGAAAACTGCCTTGTCACAGAGGAATAAGGCAGATCCTTTCCTACAATTTTCCTGCAGTTATTCTCTCTAAGTCATCAGTATCGGAGCAATGCAGACCCAGGGTTGTGACCCTCTACAGTGTCAAAACAAGTTGGAAATATGAATTTTTGTGTAAAAGAGCATGACATAAAAAAAATCACTAAATTACGCATTTTCACTTAAAAAGCGATAAGTCTGTGAGATAATGGATATGTTAATTAACTTGATTTATACCCACTCCACAATGTATGCATATATTGAAGCATATTGCCGTGCACCATAAATATATACAGATGGTCTCTGATTTACAGTTTGGCTTGCAATTTTTTTTACTTTACAACGGTGCGAAAGCATATGCGTACAGCCATCCTCCTTTCACTTTTGGTGCACTACTCGATAAATCTCACAAGACAGTCAAGATCTTATTATAAAATCCACTTTCCGTTATGTGGCTTTGCTCAGTTGTAGGCTGATGGGAGTGTTCTGCACACACTTAACGCTGGGTACGCTAAGCTGTGGCATTTGGCAGATAAGCCAGGTGTGGTGACCGCTGTAGTCAGCGTGTGCAAGGGAATAGATTTACTATAGGACACATAATTTATAGGATTATTTTATAATATTTACCCCAAAAGTCAAGTACAGAAGAGTGAAGGAGATCTGTCTATGCACTAGAAGCCTAAGTAATCCAGCTGAGGGCTTGGGCCCCTTGCCAACCAGTGTCCTGCGAAAGTCCAGCTAGAGACCGAGAGCCCACAGCAATGTCTCATGCAAGTCTGTACCAAGGATCTGCACTGAGAAGGCCCAAAGGTCAGCGGGGGAAGCTTGAATTGCACCAGCAGGGTTAAGGATCTGTGCCTGAAGCCTGAGGCATCTGCACTGGAGCAGGAAGTGATGCTCAAGGTGAGGACCAGAGCTCCTCTGAGGAAAGCTGCAGGCATCCTCAGCAACAGCGAAGAGTCGAGCATCTCCACTGATCAGACGGCTGAGTTCATACAGGAAAATGACCTCGACGAGCTTCTGCAGCAACAGCATGCCATCTTCCCCGCCAGTTCTCTCTACACTGCTTGCAACAGTCCTCAGGTTGGTCTTCTACACCCAAAACCATGTGGACTTAGTTCATTTGGGTGTTACCAGTTGACTATTTGTAACTCATCACAGTGACGCACATTTGCAATCCCTGTACTCCAGAAGGCACAGCTCAGCAAGACCCCATTTCCAAATAAATGCATAAAAAGAGACGAGACTAAGGATAAAGATGAGGAGGTAGCTCAGTAGAAAACTCCTGGATTCAATCCCAGTACTGTCAAAAATAAAAATTCAGTGGGTAACATGTAATGACTTAATATTTTCAACATACAATGAGTTTATTAGGACCTAAGTTATCATTAGCCAAGTTGCATCTGTATAATTTTTCCTTGTAAAATTTTTAAAATAAAAGATTCATGGGCTGGGGAAATAGCTCAGTGGTCTAAGCGCCTACCTGGCAAGTGCAAGGACCCAGGTTTGATCCCTGGTACTACATGCTGTGCCTGCTCCAGTAGTTAGGCTACATTCAGCCACTGTGTTGTGGGTCACAGATCTCTGACCTGTGGCAGCTGAGGAGTGACAATAGGATCTAGGTATAGATATATGTGTTGGGTTGGGTGCAGAAAGGAACAAGGACACAGCTGTAAGGAAAGGGGTAGGAGCTGGGGAGAGGCCCTCCCTGTGACAGTGCCCAATGGGATGGCAGGACCCCAGAGGTGGCAGTGCAGGATGACCCCATATACCCAGGTTCCCAGTCTCTGTGAAGCCTGTCCCCATGTGGATTTGATGAGACCATGCTGCCATCCCCATGGCCACAGTGTGGCTAGGGGGTGACAGACAAACTCAAGGTTCTCCCTGGCATAACTGGGGTTGGGGGAGCTCCCATAATGGCCACAGCTGTTTCCTGCCAGGAAGAAACCTTCAGCTTACTTTGAAAGGAGGAGTGGGAGACAGAAGATAGATAGATAGACGCAGAAAGACAGAGAGAGAGACAGATACACAGAGAGAGAGAGAGAAAGAAAGAGAGAGAGAGTTATTTCTTGCCCACCTGAGAACCTGAGATTCACATCCTTTATACTTTTAAATGGATTTTTCCATTTTTATCTAGATTTAGCCTTTCAGGAACTTTTGTTCTTAGAGCTGTACCAAACTGAATAGTTGTCATTCTGAAGTTTATTCTCTTCCCCATTCACTTCTTGAGGCCCAGCCTGGCACCACCCAATAGACACAGAACGTGAACCACAAAGGAAACTCTAGCCATTCTAGTAGCTATATTTGAAGGAGCAAAAGAAATAAAATTAACTTAATAATGTTTTGCTTAACCCAATAAAATCAATATTAAAAGATGTTTTATGTTTTTATTTGTACGGTCTTGAAAATCCATTGTACACACTATATATACAATACAGAGTTCTCCAATGTGGACTGTCCACCTCAGCCCTACAGCGAGAGGTTGGGTGTTGAGCCTGGCACATTGGAAATGTCCAATAAATGAAAAACTTGGGGCCTCGATGTTACTGAATCTCTCTAGGGTTCAGGATGACCCTGGGGGCATAGCATGAAGCTTGAGGCTACTCTGTAGATTCAACCCAGGGGCATGAAGCCTTAGGTCTTCACAAGAGTAAGGGAAGGGCCCCTGATACCTCCCCAGAACCTTCTATACAGCAAGCACAAAATGTTTATTGTAAAAAACTAAGTGAAAACTACCAGCTATTTTGTTGTTATATTTGTCTACCCCAGTAATTCTTAATGCTTTGTTGTGGTGATAGGCCCTGTTGCAAACCTGATAAACAATGTGGATCCCCCTCTCCACAAAACCCATTCAAATTCAAAATATTTAGATAAAATTTTTCATTTAGAGTCTTGATAAACCATCTACAGACTTCCTGGTTTATGGGCCCAAGAAGAAGTTTGTGATTTAAAAAAAAAAAAAAAAATAAAGGATTTAAAAGTTATTCTTAGTTCCAACAAGTCATCAAGTTTTTCTTTTTCATATATTCATTTTCTAAAATAGGAAAGTAGCGGCTGTCCTTTCCAGTTCAGTGGAGTGTGATGGCTTTGTCAACGAGAAGGATTTTGGATGTCCAGGAAATGTTTACTTTTTTCCCATTAAATACGTTTTTTTAAAAAAAAAATTTTTTTTAGAATTTAAATCCCATATCATCTATGGTGAGCAAACATGCCTGTGGTGGGAGCTAGGGAGATAGCTCAGTAGAATAAGTGCTTGCCTGGCAAGCACAAGGTCCTGAGTTCAGTCCCCAGTACCACAAAAAAAAAAGCCTTTGGTGGCCAGAAATTCAGCTTGATTTAATCAAATGACATGTACTTAATAAAAGGAAATACACTGACCAGGAGAAGAAAATATACAGAAATGGGCAGAAAAATAGTGCTCACCTCTCAGCTACCTGTTCATATTTTTAAAGTATATCCCTTGGCATTTTGTGTATATCAGCTCCTGATAATAATTATATGCTTACATATGTTTTACATAGATATGTTTTATATTTATTTGTGTTTGTGCATCATACTTGCATTTTGTATATTAAATGATCATACTTATATTGATATGCTCATGTTTATTTTATTTCATGTATATTTACAGATATATTTATGCACGCATATGTATTTAGTTTCTTACTTCTTTAATGAGTTATCTTAAACTTTTTAAGCATTATTTTAAATGACCATAGGGTAGGCTGGAGGCACCACCCTCTCCCTACTTGTTCCTCCACTGCTAGAATTCTTCTAGTTTTCAATTAGTGGCTATTACAAAGAGTGCTGAAATGACTATCATTCTCCACAGAGGCTTCTGTCTTCCAGGGATGAAGGGCCTGAACATTTGAAAACATTCTACATGAACTGTCAGCTTTGACACTTTTCCCACTTGAGCTCCCACAGCAACACTGCAGCCCAACAGCTCCTGCCCTGTGCCAGGGTCAGCAGCCACGAGCCCGTGAGAGTGGGGCCCCCGGCCCTGCCCAGCTCTTCCTGACACAACACTTGCAGCTCTTGGGTGCCAGCAAGCATCGGAGCACCAGAGAGCCCATGACCGGTGCCTCCCTAGAGGTCGTAGAAGCACAGGGACGGGAAAAGCAGGTGCCCACAGCACCGTGTGGATGCAGAATTTCCTTCTTTCCTTTAAGCAGAAAAGGACTACGGGCCACAGAGCTCCAGCATCTGATCACAGGATGGAACATGAAACAGTCCTGCCTGCCCTCTAGAGTCTCCATGCTGCAGGGCACCAGTGTGAGAGAGAAAATGCAGATTAAGTATGTACAGAAATTAATATAGGTGAAGAATGGGGCAGGGAAGGAAAATAGCAGCAGTGTCTCGCTCAGCTTGAAGCCCCAAAGGCCTCTCTTTAGGCCAATGAACAGGTGTCTAGAATGGGGTCACACAATTGAAGTGCAATGGTAGCTTAGACAAGAAAGTGGCCTTGGATAGGAATAGTTGATGAGGACTGAGGATGGTGAGGAGGGGGATGAGGGGAGTGGAGAGCACGCCCACTCCCAGGGCAGGCTGGATGGAGGTGCTGGTAGGTGGGGCTGACGCCGGGCATAGGGGTGGGGAGAGTGGCAAGCAGGGAGGAGCACTAGGCTGGCTTCTTAGTCCTACCCGGGGGCTCAGTTAGCAGCTCCCTGTGGGTGGTGGCTGAAGAGGACTTTGATAGCTGAATGGGTGGTCTACAGGTAGAAGGGTGACAGAGCAGACAATGGAAGGGTGGAGGAAAAGCACTTGCCTTGAAGTTTGGCAAAACAGCCATCTCCAGTGATAAAAGGAAAGGCCCAGGGACACCACAGGGCCCTCGTTGCTCCACCTGCACATCCCAAGGGCTTCACTAGTCTATTTTGATCATCTTTCGGTGGGAAAACTGGTCACATCGCCCGCCTGCTAAGAACTCTTCAATAGCATGCCAGAGCTTTCAGATAAAGAATAATAGCCTGTTAGCGTCCCGCCTGGCACACCACCAGCCAGCCTCTCATTTCCTGCCAGTCTCTTACTGCTTGAACCTCCCAGCATTCTAGGGTGCCCATGCCCAACCTTCCGCTCGCCCTCCCTCCTCAACTCCTGTGTTCACATCTGTCCCTCTGCCTGGGACACCTTCTCAGGCCACATCTGTACTGCTTACTTGAGTGTATTCCCTCCCTCAGCTCTTGCTTCCAAGCATCACTCGGCAGAGTGGTTGTCCTTGGCTCTTCAGGGGACAGCAGATCTTGAGGTTTTTCATCCTTTCCCTAATCATAGGATGTCACACTATATTCACTTGTCTGATTCTCAGATAAGAACCTGCCCCTCCCACTCATTCTACAAAGTAGAGACCATGTTTGATGTGTTTCCTGCAGTGCCTGGGATATACAAAGTGCACAGTAAGATCAGTTATATGTACTAATGAAAGTGGTAACATTAGTGGGATTACCTCGGGGACGGAGCTTAGAAACTGCAGGCAGAGGGTGAACAGCATTGTGCAACCAGCAAAGCAGAGCTACTAGGAGATTTGCAGAGAGATTTATTGTGAGGAATGGGCTATGCGTTTGTGGGGGCTGGAAGGGCGAGCTTGCAGTCCCAGAGGGGCAGTTAGAGGTCTAGGGACAGGCTGAGGCTGCTGCCTGCAGACCAAATCTCTTCTGCATGGAGCCTTCAATCCTGCTCCTATGGCCATTCAGCCAATTGATTCAGGCCCAGCCTGAAGGTCAATCAATTATGAATATTAATCACATCTGAAATATACCTTCAAAGCAACACTGGTTTGACTGATTCGTTGGAAACTGTAGCCACACTGACTAACACATCACAAGACTACCATGGACCTCAAACATTCTTTGCTTCAATACTGAGAGACATCAGAGAGAAACCAAAAGAGACCAGGCTTCAGAATCAGGCTGACTAGATCCCTTTCTGCAGCTTCTAGCTGAATGATCCTTGTGTGGCAGAGACTGCCTGGCTTGTCAGAAAAATTATTTCCTTTGCGGGGGGCATGCAGATAAACTATGCTCCCCCACTCTCCTGCAGTTAGACTTGGTCATGTGATTTATTTCTAGCCAAAGAAATACAAAAAAGACAACATGTCACTCCCAGGCTGGTTCAAAAAAACCTCACTACCCTTCTCCATGCTCTTCCCTTCTGACCAGCTAGAATGGAGTTGACTCCCTGAGACAACTTGTGAATTTATGTGCTGATTATGTGAACACCTCCATCACCCTGAGGCCCAGGTGACCAGAAAGGAAAGGCTGCCCCACTGACTCCACTCACTAATAGCAACGGAGCAAGAAATAAATTTGATTTGGGCCTACTGTCCTACTTTTCTCGTCCCTGAGACAAAATACCCAACACCAAAGTTAAAGGAGGAAAGGTTCATTTGGCTCACAGCTTGTAGAGGTTTCTGCCCATAGTTGGCTGGTAGTCTAGGGTAGGGTGTCATGGTAGAGGGGCATCAAGGAGGAAAATCAGGTCATGGCAAACCAAGGCAGGAGAAGGCAGCAAGTGACACACGGCGACAGCAGCAGGAGCAGCAGCAGGGTGCCTCTCCCTTTTACCCTCCCAAGCTACCCATTTCTTGGGTGGTGCCATCTGCACCCAGGGTGGGCCTTCCTTACTCCCACCCTCACACACTTAATCCCAGCACTGCACACCCTAGATCCAGCCACCTCCAGAAGCCCCACCTATGATTGTACGTGGCCTTTAGGAGCGTCTGGATACAAGCCTTAACAACTTCATACGTCTAGTATGGGTCTATTTGTTACAGCAGTTAGCATTATAGTAATACACTTCAGGCAAGTTATTAAACTTGCCTGAGCCTAGTATTTCCTGTTTCAACCGAGGGTAGAAGCAGATTTTTGTATAAACAACACATGTGTATCCATATGAACTCATTTATACCCTATAGAGATCCTTCTGTCACGTAAGACTCAGCATACGCACTCTGGCCTAATGTGGTGTCATCAGGGAACCAAGACCCTACATTCCTTTTTTGTTCAGTTCTGTGACCATTACGGTATTTCTCTGTCTATCACATCTGGATTCCAGCCTGTATGTGAAAGGAAAAGCACATGCTCTTCCCTTTCAAAGACAGGATACGGAAACTTCAGGGCCTTCCGCTCGTGTCCCACCTAGCCAGAATATTGTTCTGCCTCTCTAAAGTGGAAAGGGTGGGATATGTGAGCTTCACTGAGAACATGAGGGGGCTCCAGTCAGAGATTCAGACCGTATGAGAGAGAAGAGTGAAAGGGAAGAAGACACCCAGAAATCTCTGGCCACGCATAGATGCCTTTCATGCAAGGCTTGAACCGCAGAGGGGGGGCATAAATGGCACTGATAATGCTCCCACCCCCCATGACCCTGACTCCTCCTTGGTATTCCAGCCCCCTCCTGTTTCACTGCTCCTGATCACCCGTCACTGTAACTCTACCCAGTGCGCCCCTAGCTAAGGTTGTTACCAGACTTCATCTGACAGGTTTCTCCCTTCAGACTAGAAGGAAGCCTGTATTCTCCCATGCAGACGCTTAACAGGTTCAACCTACAGCCTACACGCCCAGCCGCCTGTGTCCCTGTGCTCTGATAAATCCTCAGCACTTGCTGCTCAGAGCACAGATGTCAGCCACATGAAGGCTAATGATCTGCATCTGGTCTTTGGGCATCTTTGGACTCCCAGAGGCCCGAGCCAGGGTATGATAATAATTACAGTAAACGTTGCTACCATTTAGTTCTTGCCAGTGGTCTGGATGCCAAACGGGGTGCTTTATATACTTGTTCACTGGCACACACAGACTCTGAGGGGGAAATACATTCTTTACTTAGAAGTGAGAGGTCTGAGGCCCTGGAAAGTAGACTTACTTAGATCTACATAGCGAGGAACTATCAGAAGCAGAATTTGCACTCAGGGCTTTTGAACCACCCATCCCTGTTGCTATGGCTTGCCTCAGTGCTCCCCAAAGTTCCACATGGAAGGGCTTTGTTGCCACGGTGGCACTCTGGGGAGTGGTACAACTTCTAGGAAGTGAGACCTAATGCCAGGTTTGCTCTGTCATGTACCCTTGCTGTGATGTGACACCCTTATCCAGCACTCAAAGCAATGAGCTCATCGTTTTTAGATGGACCCTCTGGAACCAAAATAAACCTTTTCGTTTTATAAGTTAATTGCCTCAGGTATTTTTCTATAGAGACATAAAGTTGGCTCACATCTACTCTTTGAAATATTCACAGTAGAAGTCTTATAGAAACTTTATCAGGTCCTCTACTTGGCATCCCCAGCAGCTATTCTCCTTTCTTTTTGTGCATATATGGGAGGAAAGGATTAAGCCCACCCTACTCTCAGCCCATATAGGAATGACTAGGTATGACTCCACGCCTATCCCAGAAGCCGAGGGCTGGCCTGGCTTGCGCTATTTGGTGTATTGTTACACCTCATGGCCATATGAATGGGCTAAGGAGTTGGCTTGTGACATAGCTTGGGGGTAACAGTTGGGAAGGTGATGGCAACCAAGAGAGGATACAAAGCCTGGCCCCAGTACAGCTGACGTCTGCAGCTGCTGGAATGAAGACCAAGGGCGTGGAATAACAGATGCAGGAAGAGGGAGAACACATGCTCTACAGTATCCCAGAAGCCTTGTTACTGCTCACCTCTTGCCCATGCTGTGACCATCTGTGCTATTCAAGGCTACACATCTAGGATGTGAGCCGGGAGGGTTGGAAGTAGGTGTGGAGCACATGCCATGCAATAGAAGAAAAATTAGGTATAGCTACACCACAGCTCAAGCCTTCTCCCCTTTCCTGCACCCTGCTACTTGCCCTGCCTCTCAGCCTCTTCTCAACTTCACCTGGGACCCCAAGGCAGTCCCAAAGACTGTTCATGTCTGGCAAGGATGGCCTTGAGTAATTGTCTAGAAATTCCTTTAAGCTCAAAGCAGGCAAAGTAAGAGTGAGACAGCCTGTCCCGTTTTGGTACTGCTGATTGCCCTCGCCAGAACACATGCCTGTGTTTTACCCACAAAGTGTTGGAGATGCCATCCTATTCAGTTAGAGGTGTGGAGAGGTGAGCTAAGGCTACCTGATGCCACCATCCACGTAGGGTAGGAGTTCAATGTGTCAGGGTTACTGTTGACAGTGCATTAGGTGCTGTCCTGGGTGCTGGAGTTGGGGCAAGAAAACAGGGGACAGTTCTCTCCCTGAGGAGCCATCCAGTGCCCCAGGGTAACCAAGACCTCATTCCATGCAGGGAGCCCAGAAATTACTCATGGAGACTACATGCCGCAGCAGGCCTGGCCCCGTGTGCTTGCACTCTGGCTTTGCAATGAGTCTTTAGCTTTAACTAGTTACAGGCTGATTGAACACCTCTCAGGAGTGTGTCATGTGCTTTCAGTGAGAAAAGATAACAGGAGAGGCTACTTTTTAATAAATGGGGTCCACAGTTAGGTGTATCATTAAGGTTCTTAGGAAGAAACCAATGGAATAGTTTAAAGGGATATTAGGAGTGAATTTATAAAAGGAGTATTTATACATGTGAAGAAGCCAACAGGAATTATAAAGCCTCCAAGATAGTAATGTGGGAAGCTGCAACAATATGGACACAGAAGGGGCAAGGAAAGAGCGCCAAGGCTGCAGGCCTCCGGAGGAAGCTTCCTGAGATTGTCCCAAGGGTCTGACACACATGGGGGCCCCAACTAGTGCTGATGAAACTCCTGGATCTGTGTCTAAAGTGGCCCTGTCTCTGGGGCCTTACTCCAGTCAAATACTGAAGTCCGTTGCCACCTGGACCTCTCTCAGGCAACAAGTTCAACGTGATCAAACTCAAAGCTGAGCTGCTACCTAGGAAGTGACGTGTGTGCCCGGCAGGACAGAGGGACAAAAAGGATGAGAAATGGAAAGTGTATAAGAATGTTGTTATTTCTAAAATCAAAATCAGCATAGTAGTGTGCAGGGTGCTTATAGTAGGGCCAGAATAGCTAGATATCTATAAAGAAAAAGGTAAACTTTGGCCCTCCCCACAATAAAACCCCCGTAACAGCTAATTTTTTTTTAATTTCTAGGAGAATAAAGGAGAAAATCTTCACAAACTTGGGATGAGCAAAAACTGCTTAGAAGGGACAAAAACCCTGAGCCATAAATCAAAAGTAGAAATTAATTTTATAAAAAATTTAATCTCTCTTCTTCAAAAACACTAGTAATAAGATTAAAAGGCAAATTATAAACTGGGAGAAGGTACTTTCAAGACAATTATCTGAGAAAGGACTTGTGTCCAGAATTTAAAAGAACTCGCATAACTAGGTAATAAGCCAAATTACCCAATGTGGTTAGTATCTGAAAGACTTTGCTCCTCAAAGTGGGCTATATTAATCTTATTGAGCATATGTAAAAGTGTTCCATGTTTTAGTCTTAAGCCACAATGGGCCACAACTTCATACCTGCTGAAATAACAAAGGTATTTTTTTAACTCTCTAGAAGGCAAGTGTCAATAATATTGTGGAGCAACCAAACTACTCACATGCTACAGTTGGAAGAAAACATTGTTATAGAAAGAAGAATGCCAGTTTCTTTTAAAAATTAAGCATATACGTAGAATATGATCACATCATTCTGCCCTTTGATACATACCTGAAAGAAGTGGCTAATTCACAAATGCTCAGAAGGGGCTACTTCTGATACCCTAAGCCGAAGACAGACCAAGTGGGTAGGCAAGTTGTGGTTTATTGAGACAATGGAAGAATGCCTGGAAATGAAAAGAAACACGCTACTGAATGTACACTGCATTTTGAATCTGAGAAATCTGATGCCTAGGAAGAGAAGCCAGACACAAAGAATATTTTCTGAACGATCCCATTTATATCAAGTCTGTAAACTGGCAAAAGTAATTTATAGTGATGGAAATCAGGTCAATGGTTGTCTGGACTGGCAAACCAGCGCTCATGGAGCTGTACCCTCACTGGCATTTACTGTACTTAAAGTGGAGCTCAGTGAAGCCTCTGACTAGTAACCATGGAAAAGCCAGAATGATATGAGGGTCCTTAGAGGAGGACCTTCAAGGACACATTGTCCTCTTTTCAGCAGCTGGGGTCCCTCAGTCCAGTCCAGCCCTGCCAGAGGTTGCTACCTTCTGGTCACACCCTGAGACTTCCTTCTCCTGGATTTGTCCCAGCTTTGACTCTGTGTCTACCCTGGAAATGAGGACGTGTTCCAAATGATTCCCTCTCCAGCCCCAGTCCCGGCCACCCAGACTTCACCTGCTCCAGGTCTACTCATCCCCTCATCTTCATACTGACTCAGACACCTTCACACCCTGTCTCCTGCATGTCTTGGTCTCCTCAGCCTATAGCTTCTTCTAATTCTCTGACTTCTCCTCCAACAGGCATAGCTCACTACCCACCTAATACCCACTTTCCTCTTCTCCCTTAGAAGAAGAATCCTTCTTTGGTTAGGATTAGCACTGGTTCAACTGAGAACTACATTTCCAGGTGCTTTCAAATATGTATCTAGGTTTTGTCTGATGGTACAGAAGTGGAAGTCACTGGGTAGGGCTTCCAAGAAAGCACATTTTTCCAGGGATTGTCTTTGGTGGGAAGTCTTTCCTACCTGGTCCTCCCTGATCCTCTTTCTTCTTGACTGGAATGGCAACATGATGGCTGGAGCAGCAATGGCCATCTATAGGCCATGAGAAAATCTGAGATTGAAAACAGACACTAAGGTTAGTTGAAGCTTGAAAATGAAAAGGAGTCTAGGATATTGATAGTATGGTTGACATCAGTCAACCATGAAGTGTCTAACTCTGGATTTTTTTAGAACACAGAAAAATAAATCTCTCTCTGTGTAAACCAGGATATTCTGCATCCTATTCACACAGAGCTGAGAGTAATTGTTACCTGTCCAGTACCCTAATTGTCCTCTAGATAAAGTCTCAGATTCTTTAACATGTTTACAACACACTTTATGCTCCAGGCCTCTAGATTTCCATGAGTGAACTTCAAGAGTTTTGTGACTCTTGAATCACCTGTGTCTCAGTTATTTTTTGTTGTTGAGAGAAAATACCCAACACCCACAGTTAAAGGAGAAAGGGCATATTTGCCTCACAGTCTGGAGGTTTCAGTCCACAGCTGGTCGGTCCCAAGGATGGGTGGCCTGGCAGAGGGTGTCACTGAGGAGAAACAGCTCATGGCAGGCAGAGAGCAGGAGCAGCGAGACAGCCCACTCCATATGATAGCACTAGTGACGACTCTCTTTCTGTCGCTTCCGTCTTATCCAGGCTGCCCGCCATTAGTGTGGGTAGCACTCATCCCTTGATTCTCCCCAGAATTATGCCACGCCAATCAGTGGACTCCGTTGATCCCAGCACCACATGTTCTAGATTCAGTCCTGTCTGAAAAAGCCCCAGCAGTGGGGCATGGGGCTTTGGGGGACATCTAGTTACAAGCCATAGCAGCCTGTGAAGTTGTTTGGGAATGGGGTCACATTGCCTAGAAAAGAGATCAACAGTTTCCATTCAATTCTCAAAAGGACCTGTGACTGCCTCCTTAAAAAAAAAAAAAAGTTGCGGACATTATATAATAACCCTGCAAGAACAAGTAACTGTCCCCTTTGGCACTTGAAAAAGTGTCAGCACTTCTGAATGTGTTAGGACTTTGTGAAGTGCTATACTCTGGGCAGGTGACAGGAGAAGGAATAATGGAGAAGGGCAGAAAAAAAAGATGCCAGGAAAGAAGCTGAATGCTCCCCAGGGCTGGAAGTCAGAGCAGAGGTTCTGCATTTGCACTCTGGGCCTGGAATGTGCTGGGGCTGTTCGAGGCCTGCGGGGTCTCCTGCCTCTCTGCAGGTCTGGCTTTGATTAGCACAGGCGATCCTTTCCACGAGTCGTCTGCCTTCAGTTCGGCCCAACCATAATGCTCTCCAGCTGACTTCTCAGTAATTGAGAGGCTCTGGCTTCTGAAGTCCTCTCATCAACCTGGCTGGTTGCTCTGTTCAGTTATGAGGCTCCCCCTGGAGCAGGGCACAGCCCCCATCTGTCAAGGGCGTGCTGGTGCACGGGTGTGGGGCTTTGTCCAGAGCTGCAAGAACAGGGAGATGGCTTGGCAGGCCCAGCCAAGGTCAGTCCCAGAGGAAATTAATGCAACTTCTGAAAGTCCCAAGGCTTGCTAAGCACCTGGTTTACTAACACTCCTGCTGAGCCTCACTTCCTTTCAAAGCATCTTCATAGTCTCTTGGGACAATGTTGTGAAGGGTTTTATGGAATAGACATTTTCCTCCCCTTGTTTAGGTGCATGGCACCTGGACCTCTTTCCTGTGTTTGGAAACATTTGATTGCATGAGTGTAGTGGCAGGCAGAGTCTACTTCCCTCTACTGAGGCTGAAAAGGCCAGACCCTACCGTCTCAGACTTCTTCATGGGACATACGGTCAGAGTGCTACCAACCATCAGATGAGAGTTGGTGACACAAAGAAGTGGGACAGTGGGCAGACTCAACCTCTGTTTGGTGCCAGCCCCTAGAAGCCAGCACGGAACAATAGCAAAGCAGTCTATGTCACCCAAAGAGGAAAGGCTATAGCAGTAGGCATGACCTTGTAATGTCCTTGCATGACAGCTTCTGTGGTGTAATGGCACCCAGTCCCAGCTGCCCTTTATCCAAGTCTGGTTGTCTGCTTCATTTTGCAGATGAAAAACTGAAGCAACTAGCAGCAAGAAGGCACATACAGAGTAGATAAACTGCAACTCCAGACTGCTTTCCAGATCTCCCGAGACACAGTGGAATCAGTCTTCTCTGAGCTATCTTCCTTCCCTAAACATGGCAGTCCCTGAGAAATGCATTGCCACTGCTTAATAGTGCAGGTCCTCAACATGCAGTGAGATAGCTCATGCTAAGAACAGATATTTGAGTGGCATTTAAGATGTACCTGATAACTTGCAAGCACAGGGAGCATGTCCCAGTTATGGTCCAATAAGAAACCATCCTTCAACTCAGTGGCTTCAAATGACAAGCATGTATTATCACTCAAGAATCTGCAGGTCAGCTGTGCAGGTCCACTGGACTTGGTTGGCCTACAGGTGCACCGCCAGTCAGCTGGGTGTTACCAGGGCAGCTCCATTAGCCTCAGTTGATGCAGACCTGTCACATGCTTGCAGTCTGATAAGTGGGGAGATGGTCTGCAGTAGTCGCTCCCCCATATGGACCTCATCCTCTGCAAGGCTGCCTTCAATTTGTTCTCATGGAGAGGGGGCCTCAGACAGCAAGTGGAGGCTGGGGCCAGGAAGCAGCACAGCCTCATCTCTGCACATTCTTCAGGTCAAAGCAGAGCATGTGGACTGTGCTGCCTGGGAATGGGAAACAGACCTGCTGTGGGAGGAGCTGCCAGGCCACACAGCAAAGACCCACCTAGAAGCATTTCATTCACAGGCCCTCCCTCCTTACCTCTACCTCAGTGCTCAAAGGATAGAAAGTAGCTTGCATGACAAAGATACAATTGAGCATAGAGATAAGGAAATCAAAGCTAGAGGGAGAAATAACAAAATACCTAAGGCTGGTTATTGCCTAGTCCATAGGATAGAGGAGAAAAAGCCTCTCAACAAAGATTTCCTCTAACACCTACTTACAAAAAAACTTCCTACATAGGGTTTTGTTTGGTCCTGTTGCCATAACAGAACACCCAAGACCAGGTAATCTGTAAGAAACATAAATGGACTGACTGACAGTCCTGGGGCCTGGACTGTGGCCCCAGTATCCAGCAAGGACCTTCTTGTGTCATAATACTGCAGTGGGGAAACAGACAGGATTCACTAATGTGAGCCCTTTTCATTGAGTATTGATCTTAGTTACTGTTCTCTTCTTGCTGAGACAAAATGCCCTACTCCAAAATTGAAGCCAGGAAAGGTTTAGTTAGCTCACAGCTTGTAGAGGTTTCAGTCTGTAATCAGCTGGTTTCAAAGCAGAGTGGGGTGGCAGAGGGGCAACAGTCCATGATGGGGGATGACAGCAAAATCAGCAAGAGTGAAAACCAGAGAAGAGTCCCCTGATGTTGCCCATGGGTAAGGGTGCCACTCACACCATCTCTGTGCCTCGTCTTGCACAAGCTCAGGATGTCTATGAAGCTCTGGCCTCCTGATGAGTACTTTGTTGCGAGGCTCTTACCTAAGCTTCTCAAACTGACACAATAAACATCCTAGAGCAGTAAGGGCATGTCCCCTACACCCTAGGATGCAGAACTGCCGAATTCCTCAGTGAAGCTCCTAAACTTCTCAAGTTGACACAATGTATCAAGCATTACAACACCTATTGCAAGGCTCTGGTTCTGAGCTCCCTGGCAGTCAAAGCAAAAAGAAATATTTTTTATTTATAGAATTTCAGAAGGGGAGAAATATACCCTTGCCTCAGATTTCATCTAACATTGAATTCTAAAAGAAATTTACATATGGAAGAAGCATCATTGTATGATACAATGCCTTCAATGACATTTTTGACAATAAATAATTTATTGATAAATAAATACTTTATTTAGTGAATTTCACATGGCCGTCAGTATATGGCATTAAAACAACTGAAAATAAAATCCCGAGACAGAAATTCTGGTGGGTACCACACAGAACCCACAGAAGGGGATTTTCACGTACTCCCACGGAGTTGCACTGAATCTTTTCTTTCAAGGTACGAGGCAGCACTACGGTTCTTATTGGATGAAATCTCAAAAGCATTTCTCACTCTATATGAACAGGTCTGTTTCAGCCTCTCAGTCACAAGTGCTAGGACACCCAACTCGAAGAGCTTTATCTGAAAGATAATTTTGGACCCATGCTATTGGAAAGTTCTGACCTCAGGCGTAGCTAGATCCAGGGGTTCAAATGAGCTGAAATGAGATTAATCTCTCAACCGTTGGTGGCATTATTTTGGCTTCATTTTCAGGATTCTCACTGCAGGACAGTGGTCTCTATGCTTTGAATCTTATATGTGATCTGCTTCTTCCCCAGGGAGAGAATCTGAAACTGCACCAGTAGCTTGGGTGGGGGGTAGGAATCTGTCTCATTCTTATGGCATTGTTTCGGGCTTTGCCTTGAGCACATCCTGACCCTAATCACAATGGCAAGAGGAATGTGACGCCTGCCTGGCTGGGGCTTCATCACTTCATGCAGCCACACCTAGAAGAAGGGGGGACACCACGCTGCCGAAGAGGAGCGCGGGCTCCTGCACACGTGGAACTGCTTGCAAGGAAAAAGGAGCCTACAAAAATGGAGTCATGCAGCTGCTTGTTACCACAGCATAACTGTGAGAGATTAATAACTAGAGAGCCCATCTGAGCCACTTGCCAGATGAGAAGGCTGGTTCTTGTCTAGAACAGTCTCGCTCATTCAAACTTTCTCTTTTCTCTCACATCTCAGCGGTTCCTTTAGCACCGTAGTCTGGGTTGCTGAGTAACAGATTTGGTACCGTCGTGGAGGCCGGAATTCTGACACCCAGCTGTGGGCAGGGCTGGTTTCTGGTGAGGCCGCTTTGCTGGCTTGTAGGCGGCAAGCGCTTCCGTCCTCTCATGCACATGCGTGTGCCTGCGTGTGTGCGTGGCTTCTGACTTCTCCTTACAGGAGCACCTGTTCCACCAGATCAGGCCCCACTTGATGGCCTTATTCTAACAGGAGGAATTGGGACCCAGAACTCCCACAAGAGAATCCGGGAGGACACAACTCAGTCCAAACCTGAAACCTAGCTTGTGGAGGTCCCATCGCCATATCTTCTCCCATGACCATTAGGCAGGGACAAAGCCCAAGAAAAACTATAGCAGCTTTCCAAGGCTCGCACTCAGAAATCAGACCATCGGCCAAAGCAGGGAGCACCGGCATGACTAACTGCAGAGGGTCACGCAACAAGGAAAATGCCACAGCAAAGATAACTGACATTTTCTGACCACCACTCAGCCCAGTGTCAGAGGTATTAATATGAAAAAAGTAAGAAACAACCAAAATGTGAACTACAAGAGTTTGAGTGAGTGAGATTGACCAAGGCAATCCATGTTTGGCAGGTCTCAGTGTTCCAGTCTGACAAATAGGCTGGGCGCTCCACTCATTGTTAGTATTTAGTGATTATAAATTTGAGTGATTATTAACAGTAGAAGAATTAAATTCAGGGGGATGAGCAGGGAGATAACTCAGTGGACTAAATGCCTGCCTGGCAAGCACAAGGTCCTGAGTTCGATACCTGGTACCACCAAAAAAAGTAAAAATATAAACTCAACTTCTTAAAAAGAACAATTAAATTCTGGAAAGAATGAGACAGAAAACCGGCACTCACCTGGTGATGAGTGCAAAGCTAAGCATTTCTGCACATCACATTTTCAGTTCTCTCAAAAACACTGCAGCACTTTAGCTTCCTTAGTCAAAGTGAGAAAAATGTAAGAACTTCAAACAAATTCTCCCACACCAGTATATTTTAGAACTCAGATTAAGGTCTGAGGGTCAGTTTCATTCTGTGAGGACAGCTACTGGCAAAGTTTGGCTTTTTCTTTTGCAGATACCATTTATCTCTTATTTTGCAGTGGTATATTTGCTTGTAAAGATACTTTTAAAAAAAATTGGTCTTCTAGCTTTCCAATGAAATCTAAGCAGCTTTTTTCATTCATCTGACTTAAGAAAGTTTCAAATATCTAAATATGTACAGTTAACTATATAATGTGGTAGGATTATTTTGTGTAATATCCATGGCATGCGGTACGCCTTTTTTTTTTTTTTTTTTTTTTTTTGGTTCTTGTTGAAAAAAACAACCACCCTCTACCCACTAAGGGATGATTTATTTGGCTGTTGTTATTCATGGCTAGGAAAAACTCAGAATGCTCAAAATAAGCAAAAACATTTCTGCAGCTGCTACAGATGGTCGCTCCCCGATACTAATACTAAGTCAGCCCCAAACTCGAGCCAACCAGTGCTGCAGTGCCAGCCTCAGCTTGAAGCCATTAGCACTTCGAAGGGGACCCGTGCCACCCAGGGGTGTCCTTGTGAGGATTCTGATTACTGGTGGAGCACCCAGGCTAATCCTTGACCCTGGAACCAGCCCAGTGTCGGGCATCCTTGGAAGTACAAGCACCTTTCCTCACGCAACTGAAGCTGCGAGGAGCTGAGCAGGATGAGGTGTTAAGAGAGTCCTAATGAGCCGTGTTACAGATGTGTAAAACAGCTGGGGGGATGATGTCACGATGCTCTATGCTCACCCTGCTGCCTCTGCTACTTGCTCCTGTTATTAGAAACAGACACTGGAGGAGGGGACCTAGAAAGCGTGCCATCCCCTTCTCCACCACTCCTGGTCCTAATTAGGAAGGCTGGGCCCCAGCTGCTCCGCGAAAGCTCACCAGGTGACTGCCTGGTGAATCACCTAGATGAAACCATCTCGGTTTATTGTCCAGCTAAGTCCAGCCCCACCTGCCTTCGGGAGCAGCCGTCTTTGGGAAAGGAATGAGCGTATTGTACTTGTCACATGATAAGTCTGGCCTCTGTGCAGGCGACATCTTAAAAGATCTGAAAAGGATCGCAATGAATCACAAACTCAGAACGTTTGCAATTAAGGGTGCAATTCTTGAAAGTGCCTGACTGCTGATGAAGTCAGATTATGCCACGGCCGTGAACTTAAGGTTTGTCTTCCAAAGCAAACATGAGGAATCATCCAGTCTTGTTGCTAACTTCAGTCATATTACTCGCCAACAAGCTGGAAAAGGAGCCACCTAAATGCCTACTAGGTGCCAGCTGGTTGCAACAAGTGGCTTATTTTATCCTTTAATAACCCGTAAAAACTGTTGATGAAGTTGGACTCTGAGGCGAGATCACTTGTCTGAAGTCATACAGCAAGGACATGCGGAGGGGTTTGAACCCCAGCCAGCCACCCTGCAGGCCACGCTCCTCGCTTCCCTGACAACTCGCGCACCTTCCTCTCTCCCATTCTCACTTCCATTCACATTCAGTTTCCTCATTACCTGCTGTCATAGGACTGAGTTTCCTCTCCTTCAGGACATTACTTTCCATTGCAATGACACATCTCCAGATATGATTCTGGTGTCCACATTAGCACCAGGTGACACCAGGTGAGTCCTTGCTGTCTAAGCCACTCTTAGTGATTAACTGGGAAGATGGGTTTCAGGACCAGTTCCGGTCAGGAAGTAGGATGGGAAGCCAACTAGAGAAATTCTGGGAAAACATAAAATTATGAAAGAGACTGACTCTTTTTCCTCTTTTTATTTAGTACAGGGTCTCACTACACAGATCGCACTTGTAGTTATTTTCCTATTTTCAGCCTCCCAAGCACTGGAATTACAGGGGCACGCCACCATGCCCAGTCTCAACTGCCCTCTCAGCGTGCCCTGGGGGCAGGGCCAGCACAGCATGCCGAGGATGGAACCCCCGGTCTTTGCACCTGCCTAAGCAGGTTCTTTAATCCACTGAGCTATCTGGCCAGGCCTCTTTTTCCTCTTGACAGTACCCTATCTGCATGAGACCCTTGGAAATGGAGCAGCTGTTTCTGACTATGAGAAAAACCAGCCTAAGACCAAAGCTGTGGAGAGCAGAAGGGAAACACAGCAAGACTGTGAGAACCTGACGGCATGGAAGTGGTGAGAATCAAGTAACATTTACTTATTCATCCTGCTGTTTATATCACATCACTAGTAAATATTGGACAACAGTAACAGTGGACATCAAAATGATCCCTGCTCTTATGAGCTCTGCAGAAGGCAAACGCTGAATAAACACAATTGCAAGTAGTGATTCCACTGTTTCTTATTCCTTCTAATTTATGATAATTATTGGGCTGGTGAGATAGCTCAGCAGACTAGCGTGCCTGCTTAGACAAGCTTAGGGCAAGCTCAGGGACCACGGTTCAATCCCCAGCACCACGTGCCATGCCAGAGTGGTCCCAGGTATGCTGAGCCAGCCACAGAGTCTGGGCATGGCGGTGCATGCCTGTAATCCCAGCACTGAGGAGGCTGAAAACAGGAGGATCATTATGGTCTGAGCCGTGTACTGAGACCCTGTAACAAATAAATACATTTTAAAAAGTAATTAAATAAATTGGATGACTAATTATTAATAATTATGACTCATTCAGTAATTTTAATCAATTACACTCACTTGTCCTGTAATAGGCCTCCTGCATTCACAGTGGACACTGTGAACAAAACTACTTGAGAGCAATGATTACCTTGTTGCCAAAAGCAGATGGAAGCTGCAGGGATGATCTAGATTTTTGCCTTCCCAGACCTCCCAGTCTAGGTAACCCCAGGTGGTTAGAACATTAGCAGAAAAGCCTCGGTTACACTGGCTTGAGGAGTCAGAGAATGGAGTCTGAGACTCGAAATTGAGGAGGGTGCTAGATGGGAGGGATTGCAAACCATGAAACCTCAAAATCATGCATTGAAACTTTGCCTCATGTCTTTTTGGCTTCCAAACTGTGCACATTGGGGGAAGATTCCAAGGTTCCCAGTAAAAAGCAGGAGCTGGGAGGCTGAAGGCATGGAGCAGGTCAGTTGCACTGCCCCAGGGAGACTGGGCTTGGAATTTGAATTCTGCCAAGTTAGTTGTCTGCTGATGCCAAATGCAACATTCTTGGGAGGAATATAACAGAATCCAGAGGCTCCACGAGTGCAGTTCAAGATCTCCCATACACAATGAAAACATACTGATATGAAAGTAAATGGAAAAAGTGTGATGCATTGTTAAGAAAAATAGCAGTCATTGTAAACTAATCCTGAAACAACCCAAAAGTTTAAGATAGCAGAAGAACATTTTGAAGCAAGCAATATCAATATTGTCAAGGATTTGAGGGAAAACATTGTCTTAATGAGAAAAGTTTACAAGTCTCAATCAAGATACTGTAACTATTTTTTTAATTTTTTAGAGGAGGGTCTACAGGGTGTTCAGGGTCTCACCATTAGACTGGACTCGTAGTGATCCACCTGTTTACACTCTCCCAAGAGCTGGGATTACAGGCGCGCACCATCACACCTGATCTCAATTGCCCTTTCAGCATGCCCTGGCATGGGAGGCCCAGGGATTGAACCCCTGGCCCCTGCACCTGGTTACAGGCTCTTTAATCTATGCTATTTGGCTGGCCCACAACACTGTAACTCTATAAGAAGAGAAACAAATAGAAATTCTGGGACTACAAATTATGCTATCTGAAGAAAAAAAAATCATTTAGTGTATTTAATAGAAAATTGGAGATAAAGCTATAAAAGATCAATGAACTTAAAAATAAATAATAGATATTACCTAGGCTGTAGAATAGAGAAGAAAAGGCATAGAAAATGAATAGGATTTCAGTGACCTGAAAAATACAATGGCCTAACATGTTCACTTAACAAGTTAAAAAAAAAAAACAAAAAGCTTCTCAACATCCAAGCAAGACAATATAAAGAAAATTATTCTCAGGCACACATAGTTGAACTTGCTGAAAAAACAAAGATGAAAAGAAAAAAATTATAACAGCCAAAGAAAAGTAACATAATACAACGTAACAACCGTACAAATTATGGTTTACTCCTCACCAAAAACAATAAGCTCCAAGATGGATGTTGTGACACACGGATGTAATCCCAGCACTCCAGGGAGCACAGGCTGGAAGATCGCAAGTTCAGGACCAGCCTGAGAAAGTCCCTAAGTGGCCAAGATCCTTTCTCATAATTTAAAGATGAGAAAAAGTTTAGGGATATAGTTCAATGCAAAGGTCCTACGTTCAATCTCCTGTCCGTCTGTCCGTCTGTCTGTCTGTCTGCTTGCCTGCCTGCCTGCCTGTCTGTCTGTCTGCCTGTCTGTCTCTCTGTCTCTCTGTCTATCTCTATCTATCTATCTATCTATCTATCTATCTATCTATCTATCTCTATCTCTTGCTCTCACTCTCTTTCCGGAAGACAAATAGAAGGGCACATATTTATTTATTCATTTTTTAATTTTATTGAGAAAAAGTGCAATGAGACAACTTCAAAACAGGTTGGTAGGAGTTACAACAATTAATACACTGCATATTGTTGTCTTTGTAGCAGTCATTCATAGCACAGGATGCAGTTTGGTATCCTGTCCAAACACTATTACTACAAATCTTTCTTCTTATTGAATTAAGAGAAACTAGCTATATATCTATCCTAACTATTTTGTATATGCAGATATAAAATGGTCCTTCATTCATATCAGCTTTTTTCTTTAATTTTCTTTAGTTTTGTCACATTATTTATTTGTTTATTCATTCATTCATTCACCCATTTATTTTGTGGTACTGGGGATTGAACTTGGGACCTTGAACTTGTAAGGCAGGTGCTTATGCTGCTAAATTGTATCCCCTGCCTTAGAAAGGCATTTTAAAAATTGTAAGCAAATTTAAAAAATGGTTTAAAAATAGAGGGTTAGGGATATAGTTTGATTGTAGAGCACTTAGCTAGTATGTGTGGAGACGTGGGCTTGATCCTCAGCACCAACATGCACATAAAAAGTCAATTGAGTGTTAGGTAAAAGTATATGGCAACAGTGAAAGGAAAATTAACATATTAATGGTATATAATTAGGTAGAAAAATAGTGACTCTCCTGTATGCAATAGAAGAAAGATACATGAATATTTTCAGGTTGAAAAGAGGTGATCAGGCCTCTGGTTCTATAAGAAGGAATGGAGGGCACTAAAAATTACAAATATATAAGTGAACATGACAGATTAATTTTTCTACTCTTAATTTCTAAAATATGACAATGTAAATAAAAAATATAACAATATAAGACATATATATATATAAAATGTATGTAATAGTGCCACAAAGGATAGATTTAGTTAAACTAATTTTATAATATATTGTACATGAAGCTATACAGTATTAACTCTAAAGTGTCTTTAATCATTTAAATATGCCTAATGCAATTTCTGGAGCAATATTTACAAAATATAGAGACATCTAAATTACAATAGGTGAGTTAAAATGAGGTACTAAAAAGATTCAACTAGAATGATTCAACTAGTGCAGAACAGAGAAAAACAGATAAAAATATTGAACAAATAAAACATAACCTAACATCCAACCATATCAAAATTTACATTAAATGCTAATATACTTTGAAAACAAATTTTGATTAAAAGGCAGATATTACTAATATGATTAAGAAGAAAGATCCAGCTACCTGGTGCGCTATCTGCTAGAAACTAAAGATATAGCCAGCTTGGTAGAAAAACAGGCAGAGAAAACACTCCTTCAAGAGCTAAGCCAAAAAGCGAGGCTTGCTATATTAATTCCAGGCATACTAAACTTTAGGAAAATAATTACCAGAAATAAATAGGCTCATTTAAAAATAATGAGTGAATTTACCAAGGAGACATAGGAATCATAAATATGGATGACACTATTATATTCAGCAGTGCTTCCATGAATGAAAGTTACAGGACAGAACCCAAATAGACAAATTGAACATCATGCTGGACACTTAACATCCTTCTCTGAGTAACCAATAGGCAGAGAATATCATTCAGAAGTACTCAGGACACCCCTAGGGGACTGCCTACAGTGGCCAAAGTTTTATTACTATTTTAGTTTTGTAGTACATGTATATTATATATAGTGTTTACATTTCCCTGTAGGAACTTGGCACAAGAGAGAACACATTTCAGTTCCTTTTCTTGTCCCTTTTCTCTTTCTGCTTCCCTCACCACTTATCCCTTGATCCATTTCCCTTTGTTTTTGTAGTTTGCAGTGCATAGTTTATATTCCCTGTGTGGGGCTGGTGCAGGCACGGAATACATCTTCACTCTTTCCTTCCCTTTCCTCCCCTTCCTCCCCTCATCCTCTATCTCTTGATCCCCCTCCCATTTGAAAAAGATCTGTCTCCCTACTTTCCATTATCTAGTATTTTGCTCTTTATTTTTTACTCTGTGTCTCATAAAGGGGAAACAATGCAATATTTAAGCTTGTGTGTCTGCTGTTTCCCTTAACATATGGTCTCAAGGGGTATCCATCTTCCCCAAAATGACTCGTCTATGTTCTTTTTTTTCAAGATTCATGTTCTTTATTTTTTAAATTAATTTTATTGAGAAAAAATTGCAATGAGACAGCTTCAAAACAGGTTGGTAGGAGAGTTACAACAATTAACACATTGCATATTGTTGTCTTTATAGTAGTCATTCATAGCACAGGATGCAGACATGATATCTTGTCCAAACACTATTACTACAAATCTTCTTATTGAATTAAAAGAAAATTTCTGTATATCTTTTTTTTTCAAATTAACAGGACAGATTCTATAATTAATACATTTCAAATTCTTTTTGTAATGGTTTGTTATTGTACAAGGTGCATACATGATATTCTACTTACAGACACTATTATAGCAGATGTCTCTAATCATCGTCTATGTTCTTGATGGCAGAGTGTAATTTCATGGTGAGTAATACGAAGTCTGCTGATGGGCATTTGAGCCACTTCCAAGATTTAGCCATTGGGAATTGTGCTGATGGAAACCACTATGAATGTATCTCTGTAATAGTGCATATTTAATTCTTTTGGGAAGATACCCAAGAAGGAGAATAGCTAGGTCAAATAAAATTTCTAGTTTCAAGTTTTCGAGGAATCTTCATATTGATTTCCAATAATGGTTGTACTAGTTTACATTCCCATCTGCAGTGCAGAAGGGTTCCTACGTCCACCTAATTGACACCCGACTTTTTCTGAATAACCAACTGAAGCCCCACAACATATGTACCAGTGAATTGCAAAAGATTTTGCTGGCCTACATTGTGGTATGTTTTCTGATGATGCTTGAATTAAGCTAGAAACCAATAATGTTGATGCATAAAGAAAAGCTTTAAACATTCAAAAATTAAGAAAACATTTATGACACATTATATTTAAAGAAACTATCTTATATTTTGAACCAAGTAAAATAGAGATATGATGTACCAAAATTTTTAAGATTTAGCTAAATTATGTCAGTAGATTAAAATGCTTATATGGAAAATGTTGGAAGTTTATAGTCAATTGTCTGTGCTTTTACCTTAAAATGCTAAAAAAGTAAAGCTAATTAAATACAAATCATATACATGGTGAAACAAAAGTAGAGTTCAATGAAATAAGATATAAATAATAAAAACTTTACAAAATCAACAGTTGGTTCTTTGAACAGATTAAATCAGTTAATTAATTCCTAATAACTTTCACCAAAAAGTCAACAGAAAGTATAAATTACTAATGCCCAGAATGAAAGAATATATAACTCTACTGTGAGCGACCTTAGGTGACCTGTGAAAATGGTTTGCTACTCTTTCAACCCAGAAAACCCTACAAAATCATGCAAATCAAGAGGCTCAAATCATCACATTCACTTTAAGAACACATAAGAAACTGCCCAGGCCATGAAGGGTATGCATATCCGAAAGGCCACCAAGTATCTGAAGGATGTCACATTAAAGAAGCAACGTGTGCCATTCTGGTGTTACAACAGTGCAGTTGGTAGGTGTGCCCAGGCCAAACAGTGGGGCTGGACACAGGGTCGGTGGCCCCAAAAGAGTGCTGAATTTTTGCTGCATGTGCTTAAGAATGCAGAGAGTAATGCTGAGCTTAAGGGCTTAGATGTAGATTCTCTGGTTATTGAACTTATCCAGGTGAACAAAGCACCCAAGATGCGCCGCTGTACTTAGAGAGCTCACGGCCGATTAACCCATCCATGAGCTCCCCCTGCCATACTGGGATGATCCTTACTGAAAGGGAACAAATTGTTCCTAAGCCAGAGGAGGAAGCTGCACAGCAGAAAAAGATAGCCCAGAAGAAACTGAAGAAACAAGAACTTATGGCACAGGAATGCTAAAAACATTAAATAGCTAAGAAAATAACATTTTTTGATGTATAAAACTTTATTGACTGATTGATTCATTGATTGATTGAATTCAACAAGTATTTATTGAGTGCCTGTTGTGTGCTAGGTATTGTTCCAGGTACTTGGGTCACAGAGAACAAAGAGCCCTGCATTTTGCTCGCGACCCTGGGCAAATCTGCACACCTCTCTGCGCCTGTTGGCAGCTGCCCGACGGGAATAAGCAGGATGGGCTGGGACGTGGATACTGTGGTATGCTGCGGAAATGACAGGCTACCTGTCCAACCCTCCACCCAGACAGCACGGAGGGCTGCAAGTTGATTTTTAATAATGAAGTACAGCAGGGAGAGGGTGGAGGGAGCAGCGCCACGCTGGCTGGTGACCTGTGGTGGTGCTGGTGGCAGGGCCCACACCAGCTATACAAACTGCTGCTGCTGCTGCTGCTGCTCGGTGGCAGCCTTGTTGGCAAGGTCCTTGGCTTTCTCTGTAGCTGCCAGTGCTGTCTCCTTTGCCTTCTCCTCGGCTTCCTCGGCTGTCTCCACCAGTGTTCTGGAAGGGGCCTCACCTTGTAGCTTGGCCAAAATGTATTCAAAACCCTTCACAGTCTTCGTCACATTACTTTCGAAACGGGCGAGGCCAAATTCCTGGACAGCTCTGGAGACGCCAAATAAGCTAGAGGAGACCCAGGCTTCCCGACGGATTTCATTCCAGCCAGTGTTGCCCGAGTTCACACAGTAAACACATCGTCCCTCCACCCCCATCAGCCGGGCATGGTCGATGTTCCAGGTGAAGGTAGTCATGGTCTGATTCTGTGGGTCCACTACAGAGTCCTCCAGGATGTACACCGAGTGGGCAACATTGGCAGGAAACAATCGCTCTGCCCAGCGGGGCATCCTGTTGGTCTTGGTCAGGAGTCTCCGGGACAGGAGCTTCTGGTCAGGGGTCACTTCCCGGTGTACTATGTCTTCCGTCAAGACATGTTTGCTGCAGGTGTCAGAGTTAAGGGGACTCTCAGAAGCCTGCTCCGGACAGACTGCCTAGTGGAGTTTTCAATGTGGAGTCTCCAGGACATGTCTTCCTGCAATCTTTCTGCGTGACCCGTGCCATATGATTCAGAATTAAGTAGTCTGAACCTATCCCAGGGCAAATTCCAATTCCTGACTCCTCCCTGATATAAACTCTTGAGTCTTCCAGCTGGAGCAGATCTCACGATTTATTACACCACTGGAGAGCGTCACCGGCAAACAAGTATGCAAAAACCCGATTTCCAACCCCAAGATCCCTCTCAACTCACGTGCCCCCGCCTCTTGTGTCGGGCACCTGTGACTCGGGCCTCAAGTAAATCATCACCAGCTCCTGGAAACACCGACTCCCCCAACAAGGTCTTCGTATTCTTCGCAACGGTTCCCGACATCCCCAAGGTCGGACAAGAAATCGTGTCCTTCCTTGTTTCATTACTCAGGGGCGAACTACACTTTGATCTTCAAATAGCGAAGTGGAGTTTGCTCTCTCCAGGGTCACTTACCTGTAGGGATTCCGGTATCGCTGCCAGAAGGCAGTGAACACTTGGTCCCAAGAACTTCGGAGCACGCTCTGGCCCAGGAAATACTTTACCATCGTCAACAGGTGAGCTCAGTACAGCATGGGTGGGGGGGACCCGGAAGGGACGCGGAAACCGGGCCAGACCGGGCTCAGGTTCGCACTTCAGTCACCGACTCACCTCGCCCAAGTCACTGCTACGGCCAGGAGGGGATAGTAGCCCCTCCGCGTGCCAAAACTTCCTAAATTGAATTATTCCATCAATAGAGAAGTATGGCCCTGTCAAGATGGATAGGGTATGGATTTCTGTACAGGTCTCTGGTGAATTCATCACCATTTACTGGTCAGGCACCTTGCTCCAAAAAAGGAACATCGAAAATAACATTTTGAAAAGCTTTATTGCAGCACTATAATTATTTTATAGAATTACTTAAAAATGATTTCAGCCTTGAAGAAAAAGTTGTAAGGCTAAAACATGTTAGAATACTTACATACACTTTATCTTATCCCACATACACATGTCTTCACTGAATTAGTTAAAAATAGGTTGCATGCATGCATGCATTGTGGTGCTTTACCCCTATATATTTCAGACAATATTTCCTATGAAAAAGGATATTTTTAGACAGCTAGTTTAGTTAC